>JAJJMC010011023.1:7435765-7480755 GCA_023531435.1 Papaver californicum | reverse complement strand
GCATTCAGACCTAAAGATAGACCTGACATTCTATCATTGATAGTTGAAACCTCAGAAGTAAATATATTATTCTTTTCCTCCAGATTTGAAATCCTAGAAGCATGATTTGTCATCTCTTGCTCAAACTAAGAACCAGATTTACTGTATTAATTCTTGGATCAAATGCTCTGATACCAATTGATGAGACCTTAAATCTCAAGAACCAAATGTTGATGGAGTTGAAGGAAAATGAATGGAAATTTTCTAGAGAAGAAATTGGGACAGGGAAAGCAATTTTTATTGATTGTAAAAAAGTTGATTACAAATGAAGGAGGCCCAGGTACTTATAGCTGTTGAGCTCTCACAAGATTAATCCATCGATTAATCAGCAAGAATTACTGAACACAAACTAACAGCTAACAAGTATTAACTAACTGCTAACACTAACAACGTCTATCTAACGGCTAACAATTGCCATTAATGAGATCCCCACCCATCAGCTGACACGCGTACTTCTAAGTACGAAAAATGCTTGAGCACCCATGACCATTTCCTCCAGCAACTATACCCAGCAGTCTTAGCTTGCGGCACCCATGAACAAGAATAAGAACATCTATCAGAGTGACAGAGAGAGAGAGACAAGTGACCTTTTCCATGTCGATTAAGGGAGTCATGATCGAAACAAACTGTTGCAGAGAAACGGAAGAAGCGTTGCTCTTGCCTCCCTCCATGACTGCTGCGTAGAGAGCGGAGGAGGAGAAGAAGAAAGAAAGAACGTTTGCGACGGAGGGATCCGATAAGTTTTCACGGGGGAGGAGTTTTTGTTTTTGTTGTTTGTTTTCCCAACTGCGAATTCCTTTATAATTTCTAAAATATCGCAAGCTTTTAAACGTCCGAGTTATCTATCCTATTTCTGATAGCAAGTAGGTGAGTTATGTACAAGTTGTACCAAAGAATAAGACGTTATAATGGTGTAGAATGATGAAAATGTACTTGTCCCAGCTTATATATGAACCGGTTGGAGGGTTTGTATAGATTACATGAAACTGAATGCAACCACTAGAAAAGATTATGGATCAAATATTGGAAAGATTGTATGGACACTCTTATTATTGTTTTCTCGATGGTTATTCAGATTACAATCAAATTGCTATAGCACCTGAGGATTAAGAGAAGACTACTTTTACTTTTCCTTTGGAAAATTTGCATACAAAAGGATGCCTTTCGGTTTGTATAACACACCCGCTACCTTCGAAAGGTGTATGGTAAGTATATTGTCACAGAACGAAAAATTCCGCCCCCGGCGCGTTGCGCTGGGCAAGCCAGAACTCCCCGATGCGCGATTTAGAGAGAGTAACCGGACCTTAGAGCTTAACTTCTCGCTGGAAAGTGCAGGTAGATTTTTGCTTTCTAAGCATGCCTTGTAAGCATTTTACTCGAAACATAGTTCCCACATCATTCAAGTTACGTTTATACCGTTCCAGGTATGTTTGCCTTTCCAAACATGCTTTGCAAGCATGGTACTCAGACCGTAGTCTCCATATCGTTCCAACTCACCCTTGTCCTACAAAGGGTGCAAGGCCATTAAAGCCCATGGTGAATGCCTTTGACAAGCATCACCTAAGTACAATCCTTGTCCAGGCCCAATCCCATGCCTTGGACTAGCACCCTGCACCTAGGCCATTCAAGCCTAATTTTTCGCTTCATTAATTTTGCTTCGATCATGCGCTGGAGTCTGCACTGGTCTTGCTCTTGCCAAGGGTACAATATCTCGGCACATGCCATTCCATGCCGTAACGGTTGCTAGGAAGTATGAACAATCCATCGAATGGAATTGCAACTACCCCATCAAGTGTGGCAACAATCATCTTTTGACTTAGCATTGCCAAGCTAGATGATACAAGTTACCAAAATGTCGCAATCACCTCTAAATTAGATGATATGAGCGACAAGGTGCTGCACCTCAATGCATTGCATTACGGCTGCCTACGTACCCAACCCGTACCTTGAAGGGATCAAGCATGACCGTAGTTCATCAAATGGTCAATTCGAAAGGAACAAGCAACTTAAGCCTATTAAGGCAAGGTCAACTTCGATTCCAACTTCATCGCTAGGCCAAAGGCCAAGCAAAGCCTATACCGTATAGGCCGAAGGACTTTTGCAAGGTATGCACTAGCTTGTGCATAACTATCGTTATTTATTATGAAAATATGCATTCTCAAGTACGTAGCACGATTGAATGATGTTTTCGCATAATTCAAGTTTTATAGGCTAAGTTATAAGCATATTGATGCTTATGCATCAAGTATGCTCCAACGTGTAGGCCACATCGCATTTATTTATATACGCATTACCGCTCATGCACATTCAAGCAAAGCTCCCTCCCTATATATGTTTTTATTCGCATTTCTACAAATAAATATAAGAATAGGAAATGACATCCATCGACTGCACAAGGCCGAAAATGAAACTTTCTTGCCAAAGCCAAGCGAAGCATTCTCGGGTAAGCTACAAAAAAGAATGTTTTCATTTTTTCATCCAACGTCCCCTCCCTATATATGTCTTACTCGCATTTCTATAAGTAAATATAAGAATAGGAAGTGACATCCATCGACTGCACAAGGCCGAAAATGAAACTTTCTTGCCAAAGCCAAGCGAAGCATTCTCAGGTAAGCTACAAGTGAACACGCTAATGCATCATGGTGGTGCATTCTTGGCTCGGTGATGAATTCTCAATAATGCATCACGGCATAATAGTGTCTTAGCAATATAATGCATTCATCGAATAACGACATTGGCTCGGTGATGCATTCTCAATAATGCATCACGACATAATAGTGCCTTAGCACTATGATGCATTCATCGAATAGAGACATTGGCTCGGTGATGCATTCTCAATAATGCATCACGACATAATAGTGCCTTAGCACTATGATGCATTCATCGAATAGCGACATTGGCTCGGTGATGCATTCTCAATAATGCATCACCACATAATAGTGCCTTAGCACTATGATGCATTCATCGAACAGGGACATTGGCTCAGTGATGCATTCTCAATAATGCATCACGGCATAATAGTGCCTTAGCACTATAATGCATTCATCGAACAACGACATTGGCTCGGTGATGCATTTTCAATAATGCATCACGGCATAATAGTGCCTTAGCACTATGATGCATTCATCGAATAACGATATTGGCTCGGTGATGCATTCTCAATAATGCATCACGTCATAATAGTGCCTTAGCACTATATTACATTCTTCGAATGAGCATCACGCGTAATAGGGCCTTGACACTATAATTCGAGGTCGAGGCATCCACACCCTAATGCATATCTGGGTAAGCTTTATAAGCTTAGGATGAAGCTTCAACCCAGGCCATGACGCATCCATGAGTAAGCGTCATGCGAAAATTGCGGGTGTTACATATATTTTCAGGTTATGTTGAAAACATTATCGGAGTTTTATGGATGATTTCAATGTGTATGGTGATTCGTTTGACTTGTGCTTGGATAACCTTACATAATTCTTAAACGATGTGTTGAGACAAATCTTGTGCTAAATTAGAGAAGTGTCATTCTATGGTAACTCATGGCATTTTTTTAGGTCATATTATATCTTCTAAAGGCTTGAAAGTTGATAAATCTAAGATAGATCTTATTCGTGCTTTTACCCCTCCCACTATGGTGAGAGAGATTCGTTCTTTTCTTGGTCATGCAGGATTTTATCGTAGGTTTATCAAGGATTTTTCCAATGTTGCATCACCATTATGTCAATTATTGTAAAAAGATGTGGTTTTTAACTTTGATGAGAAGTGTTTGGCGGTATTCAATCGTTTGAAATAACTTTTGATAACAACCCCTATCATTAGACTACCGGATTGGAGCAATCCTTTTGAGCTAATGTATGATGCCAGTGATTATGCGGTCGGTGCAGTATTAGGCCAGTGTACTGGGAAGCTACCCCATGTCATTTATTATGCTTCCAGAACGTTGAATGATGCTCAAAAGAATTACACGACCACAAAAAGGAGTTGTTAGCAATCGTTTTTTCTTTGGAAAAATTCCGTTCTTATTTGATTGGTAGAAAAGTTGTTGTGTTTTCTGATCATGATGTACTTAGGTACTTACTTGCAAAGAACGAAGCGAAATCAAGGCTCATTCGATGGATACTACTCTTACAAGAGTTTGATCTCGAAATTAAAGACAAAAAAGGCATTGAGAATACTATTGCGGAACACTTGATTCGTCTTACTGTAGATGAAGAAGCTATATCGTTGCGTGAAATTTTTCCAAATGAGCAATTATTCTCTATTGCAGTTTCAGAACCATGGTACGCTGATATTGTGAATTATTTAGTGTCTAAAAAAATCCCAAGTAATTTGTCACGTGCTGAGAGGGACAAACTTAAAAAGATAAAAAATCAATACATTTGGGATGATTCATACATGTGAAAACATTGTTCAGACCAATTTATACAAAGGTGCGTACCTGAATCTGAATTCAGTTCTATCTTGTCTTTTTGCCATTCGTATGCTTGTGGAGGACACTTTGGGTCTAAACGAACCGCATTAAAGGTATTTGAGAATGGCTTCTTTTGGCCAACTTTATTCAAAGATACATACATTTGTACTACTTGTGATCGATGCCAAAGAACGGGCAATCTAGGTGCTCAAAATCAAATGCCACAAACGGTTATCCACTTTGTAGAGGTGTTTGACGTTTGGGATATTGATTTTATGGGGCCTTCTGTCAATTCTTTCGGTAAATTATACATGTTAATCGTTTTTTATTATGTCTCGAAATGGGTGGAATCTAAATCCACCCCAAATAATGATTCTAAAGTGGTTACAAATTTGTGAAAGATCATATTTTTATAAGGTTTGGAACTCCAATAGCCATAATCAGCGATGGAGGATCACACTTTCGAAACAAGTTCTTTCAGGGCTTGTTAAAAAAATACAGTGTATCTCACAAGATAGCTACACCATAACATCCACAAACTAATGGGAAAGCAGAAGTATCTAATTGAGAAGTGAAGTCATTCTAGATAAAACAGTGAATCCTACAAGAAAAGATTGGAGTTTACGACTTGATGATGCATTGTGGGCATATAGGACTGCATACAAAACACCTATTGGGATGTCTCTTTTTAGGCTTGTGTACGATAAACCATGTCATCTTTCTGTTGAAATCGAGCATAAGGCTTTTTGGGTTATTCAACCGTGCAGTATGGAGATGGATGGTGTAAGAAAGCAAAGGAAACTCCAACTCAATGAACTAGAAGAGATTCGTAATGATGCATATGAAAGTTCACGTATTTACAAGGAGAATACAAAGACTTTTCATGATAAGATAATTTCTAGAAAACACTTTCATATTGGACAGAAAGTTTTGTTATTCAATTCATGTCTTACTTTATTTGGTAAATTACGTTTTCGTTGATAGGTCCTTTTATTGTGCTTCACGTTTTTCTTCATGGTGAAGTAGACATTCGAAGTTTAGCCACGGGAAAAGAGCTAAAGGAGAATGGACATCGACTAAATCCATATTATGAGTCGTTCACGTCATAAGTTGTGGAAGAGATCAACTTTGTAGATGTACTCCCTCTGGAGGAGTAGCAAGGCGAGTGCCAAATCGGACTGACGATGTTAAACCAAGCGCTGAATTGGTTTTTTATTTCTATCTTTATATTTTTATTTTATTTTTCTTATATTTTCATATTATGTTATAGGAATTCCCACCTTGATTTTACATTGGATGAAATCAATTTACATTGAGGACAATGTAAAGTTTAAGTGGCATATAGATTCTTAATATTCGCTTTTGTATATAGAATTTTTACACGTTTTGTACATATTTGCATGAAAACTTCCAACTTCTAGAGATTTTAGAGTCACTTAGTATACTTCTATCTAAGTTTACATGTGGAGTTCTCACCGAAATAATTGAACTTAGAAGTAATAGAGAAAGACATTCGGGTTTCTTAGTTGTTGAGAGGAAAGAGTTGACAAAGGGGGACTTAAACCACTGGTAGAGTGTACAATATTAGGGAGTTGATCAATCTTTAGTGGAGACTATCTATTATTACATCAAGTGAGGCACCATACCTTCAACTCTTTGTAGTTGTCTAAAATTATTCTTTAGAGTGTGTGTCATCCTACGTTAATTCCGGGTAGAATGATGAGCTACCAAACTTCGCATCAATTTCAGCATTACTTTTTGATCTCTTGAGTGATATTTCTTCAATCACGAGGGTGTCGTCAGAATTGCTAACTTTATCTTGTAGTCTTGTTTGCAGTTGGCACCATCTCGAGAAAGCAGCAGTAAAAACACATCATCATCAACAAGCGGAGTGGTATCAAAATCATGAAGAAAGTTGAATACAGTCATGGTTTGCAAGCAACAAAATCGGAGCAAAATTCTATAAAAAGTAAAGACAAGACAAAGTGAAAAAAGAAAGAAAATCAAAAGATGTAAGTTTTTGAAGTTTATACGATACCAAGGAAATACAAGTTGTGAGAATCAAGTGTTTAATTCCTTTTCCCATGGCCATGTTAATTTTAGTTTAATTACTTTTGTAGTTGTCATCCCTTTGTAGCATATTTAATTTAAAAAAAATAAAAAAGAAAACGAAAATACAAAAAGATATGCATTTTAACTTCATAGTTAGGGTGTTATTACATTAGTTAAGGCCAAGAGAAAGAAGAAACATATAAGAAATTTTCAAGCAACAAGGAATCGAAGAAAAACAGGAACAAGTTGTCGAAGTTCTACAAAGTTCAGAAGTTTAACATTAATAGTTAACGCCGAAGACTAAGAAGACGAAGACGTTTCTCTTTGATGTGAGAGTGGTGCTGATTGTGAATCGGGTGAGAAAGTAAGTAAGTGTTCTTATCCTCGCACATTGCATGATTTTCTTTCTTATAAATCATTAGAAAAGAATACATAAATAAATAAAATCGTCCCACATTTCCATGGGATAACAAAATATGATTCAGAAGGTTACTTTTTCTTTCCACCATTCAATGTGTGCAGGATTTCTATCTTCATTCCTTCCTGCACATATGAGAACCTACAGTGCGTTTTTTGAGTGCAACTTTATAAAACCCTATTGGTAAGGCAGAAGTCGAGTCACAATGCTTATTCGATCGCTCTCGAGGTTGGATTCTTTCATATGGTGGTTTTCTCCTAACTCAAGAGTTAAGCATGAGAATTTTGTTCTTTGATACTTCTAACTTCTTATTGTTAGTGTGCAGAAACTTTATGTATTCGCAGCTCTTTGAATGCATGTGCTCTGGAATTTTTGAAAGTTGAAAATTAGGTTTTGTGGGTATACCTTTTGTAAACCCTCACGAGTCTATAACTCGTCCACTAGGGACGCCTAGGGTTTAAAGGCTTGTTACACATGCTAATTATAACCGTATTCTCAACGAAAAGGAGTTGTTGTATATCAATCTAGTTACGTTATAGTTTAGATTCGTAGTTTGCTCGAGGACTAATAAAAAAAAAGTGTGGGGGAATTTGATAAGTACATAATTTACATGTTTTGAATATTATTTTTTTACACTTATTTGCTAGATTTTATGTGTATTACTTTGTATTATTATTACTTTTGTATATTATGTCTTTTGTTAGGTTACATCTCAAAAAGAAGTGAAAATTGAGTGCTCTAAAGAAAGAATTGCCAAAGACCCAGTAGATATCTGTCATATCCATGATTTCTTCTCACCATCTAGAAGAGGTCGGGAACACGAAACTAACAGCGAAAGAACGAAGTCATTCCAACTTTGTATGAGAAAGTCACAGGTGAAAAAAGGAATTAAGCTTGTTGGCTTCACAGAACCGACAATTAAACGAGTTTCAACAAAAAGTGTTAAAGACGCCTGTGATTTTACTAAGTGTTCAAGATGCCTGTAATTTACAAGTTTTGAGTAATATTTTACTAAGGGATGCCTGTGATTTTACTAAGGGCACCATCCAAAATGCTAAGGGCAAACCATCTTCTTCCCTAATTCAGAACAGTCAGCGAGATATTGTTGGTCGTGATTAATCATGATGAGGACGAGGTTATAGATGTGTTTGGCAGCGACAAAGAAGGTTTATTATTGCCACCATATTCAGTGAGAAGAAGATGAAGTTGATATATTGTTGCCATTGTAGAATCGAGGATATGGGAGTTGTGTGGAGGTTTTGGATCGTGTTCAAAGGCAGGTGAAACTCGATTCATGGAAGTGAGGATATTACAGTCATGGTTGAAGTGAGTCTGTGTTGGGATAATGAAGTTGAGAACGAGACAGGTTGGGGCTCGATTAGTAGCATCTCGTGTTGATTGTTCGGGCATAAAACATGGAATAAAAAAGAGATTGTAACTGTATAATTTATACCATACACGTGGAAAAATATCAAGATGGGTACAACTTATTCTCATCATATGTGAAGCAACGGAACAAACCACGTTCTGTTTTACTCAATTCCAAGACGGAGAAGATGAACGGCTGAGAAGGAGGCACGGGTAGTTGATGGGACGTGACAGCTGGAGAGAGTCGTTGCACGCGTGGAAAAGTCTACTCAGCATTTAATGCTCTCACCTAAACCAATCCCTATGTGGCAAGATTATCGCACAGGAATGATCCCGCCGAAGACCGCAAGACTCCAGGTTACGATATCCGGTTCCTGGTCTTTAAGTTTAAATAAGCGAATGGTGGGCCTCGTCAAAGTTCTATAAATAGGAAGTTAGAGTTCTGAAGAAAGAATTAGAGAATTTCAGGAGAGGAGAGTAGGATTAGAGAGAGGGAACACTTTACTTTTACTTAAACATACTAATCCTAAGATTCTAACTATATTGTAACACAAAGATTCAATAGTAAGATCTCAAACTCATTACCCCGTGGATGTAGGCTTTGGATGAACCACATTAAAGTCATCGTGTCATTTACACTATATGCACTTTACATTCACAGTCATTTACATTACTTGATACCGTTATATTATTTACATTTTAACAAGTGAGTTAATCATTGCGTATTGCGAACCTTGCTAGATCCACTAGTTGGGTTTTCAGCGGTTACAGTTTGGCGCTAGAAACAAGGAGATTTATTGGTACAAGATTTATCTTCCCTTTAAAAACCTTTCAAACAATTTTATTTTAATTTCGAGAAAATATTTTAAGTTATGTTTTTCAAAGTTATGCTCTTAAAGAAGAACAAAAGTTGAAGATACTGATGTTGTACTATGAACAACTATGGGTATAAAAAAAAACAGTTGCTTGCACTCCATAAGATGAACCTCTATGTTCAAAAAAAAAATCAAAAATAACTGTCATACAATGTTAGATTTCCTCGAGTATTCAAAACTTAAGGTTAAAAACAAGTGAAGCGAGGAGAATTACTTTCCAGTACCTCACTCACGCTTTGTTGTTGGTTGTTTGACATGCTCAGTTTACAAACACAAAACATATGGAACCACATATCCGCATGTTTTTATAAATCTTCTCGTCGTAAGCATTTATCTTTACCTCTTTAAAAGATGATTTCCAGGGACTTTTCATATACGTCTTGACAAAAAATTTGTTTACCCCATTTTGCTTTCCTTTTTCAAAATAGCACGGGGTCTTTGCTTTGGATATCTTGTTTATTCTAGCAGAATCATTAAGATGGGGAAATCCAAGGACGGGGTGACACAAACCTCGAGTCCCAATACGCGTGCAAGTTCAAGAGAACAAGCGAACAAACAAACCAAGACGCCAGAAATTCAGAATGAAGTCGCTGAGAGAATGGCTAGAGACAAGTTAGAAGCAACTCGGGAGAAATCCTCTCAAGAACGAGAAACTAAAGCCGTAACAGCTAAAGCGATGGCCTTCAACGTATTAGCAACGAAAGTTTTGGCTGAAAAAAGTAGCAAAAGCCCTCGCAGCGACAAACGCCACCAAGTTCCCAGAAAATCTAGAACAGACGGGAGAAACATCAGGAGTATCATCTGTCGGTAATCGTAATCTCACACCCGGAAGAATCTTTGACCGCCTTCCATACACGGGAGTCTTGGAAGAAATACAAGCGAAACATAGGAATCAGCCTGAGGACCCTACTCCACCGTTAATCGAGACGATGGTCGAAGGAACTACGCCTAACAATGCATCACAAGCAAGCAAACGCAACAGACGAAGCTGAAGCTGCCGCAAGGGAGAAAGAAGCAAATCGAGTCGCGACGGAGATCGCAGGACGAAAGGCTTAGAACATTGCCAACTTGAACAAGTCAGACGAGACCATCCAAATGTCCGTGATGTTAAAAGAGGCGTTGAAGGGACAAAAAGAATATGAGGAATTTATGCACTACTTGCCCCAGAAAAAATCAAACGCTGAAGGAGCGGCTGATGAAAGAGATCAATAATTTACAGCAAAAGACCGAGACGCGATTGACGGATCAAGAAGGAACATCGAAAAAACGGGCATCGTCGCAGGGGTGATCGTAACAAATCGTTATCATCCCAAACCCGATCAATGTCAGACCAAGAGGGAGGAACGTCCAACGGATTCCTAGTGACTCGACTTACGCGTCTTCCAAGTCAAGATGCACCACCAGTCCGAACCGTATAGAAGATATCTACGAGAAAATGGATATGTTGAGGGAAGAACTGAACGGTTTGAAGTCCTGCTAAGGAGGAGGGGGAAGGCTAGAAGTTTTCATTCGCAAGGCCCGCACATCGCTACTCATGTTTTATATTTTGAACACGCCCATACCTGCAAAGTGCCCACTGCCAAGTTTCGCTTGTTATGACAGCATTGGAGATCCCATCATCTATTTAAGGTATTATACATGTGTACTTGTACATTTGGGAAACCTATGATGTCGTTATGTGCAAATACTATCCCTTCATCTTGAAGGCGTACGCCTTAACATGGTTCGACAATTTGCCTCTGAATTCGATGGACTCCTACAAACAACTCACCAAGGTATTCCTGGAAACCTACATCTATAACATGACAACCAAGAAGAGCATGGACAAACTCTTCACACTGGAAATCGGTCCCCGGGAAACGCTTAGAGAATATACTGATAAGTGGGTGAGAATCTTCCAATCAATCGGAAGAGTAGACCCGATCATCAACATCAACTGCTTCAAGTATGACCTGGACCGAGAATCTCGATTGTTCGAGGAGTTGTGCACCATCAAACCACCTATCACAACTGAAGGAGAGCTCCGAGTCATTCAAGCCAGGTACATTCAGTTAGAAGAGATGCAAAGGGATAATCCCAGAAATCAAGCTAAGGGGCAACCGTTAACCGCGCATCATACTAAATCAGTGGAACCCGGCCAAGAAAGATCAAAGCGGGTTGCGAATACGGAACAACCGAGAGACGACAAGAGGTCATGCCAGGATCGAGCATTGTTCGCGAAGAAGGAATGATTCAAAGACCGGGTATTCACAAAGCTAAACAAAGGCATTGGCCATATTTGACGGGAGATCCAGAGCCGACCAGGCATCAAGTGACCATATTCCAAGGGAATCCATCCAGAAAAAGCTAGAGGTATCAAGGACTACTGTGAGTTCCATACATTCTACAGGCATACAACAACCCGGTGTAAGAATCTGAGGTACCTCATCCAAGACATGATTAATGAAGGAAGTCTACGGGAATACATCGACCCAATTATCACGCCAGCAACAAATATAATTGACAAGCAGATTCGGCTCCCCAAGGATTACAAGTATTTCCATACAATCTCACACATTGAAGAGCCAGAGCCAATGATGGTAGCCGAAATCAAGAGCGCGAAAAAGAGTCATGGACCATGAAATCTTCAAGATCGGCAGAAGAATAACATATCCATTGGAAGAATGGATGTTCGTTCCCCTAGTTTTCTCAACGGAAGATGTAGACCAGGAAGTTGAGACTTATAACGACCCACTAGTTTTAACTCTTCCAATTGAAAAATTCAACATCATCAGGATTCTGGTCGACGGGGGAATCTCGTTAAACGTCTTGTTCTATTATGCGTTCCAGAAGATGGATTTCAAAAATGACCAGCTCTCTAGTTCAAGCTATGTCATTTACGGTTTCAGCGGAGCCACATCAAATCCAAAGGGGAAATCACTCTCGAAGTTAAAATGGGATCGATGCGGGTCATCACCCGATTCAACGTAGTAGACGCACCCTCTCCCTACAATGCCATCATGGGCAGATACTGGGTACACCGCCTCAAGGGGGCCGCATCAACTTATCACCAGTATCTCCGGCTCCCAACTCCAGAAGGAGAGAGAGAAATCAAGGGTAATCAAGCCGCAACAAAAGAATGCAATACGACCGAGTGTAAGATAAACATGGGAAGAATTGAGTGAAAGAGCAAATCCAGGAAAGCTCAAGACGAGGGAAAGAAAGTCGCGGAGTATGAAGCATACTTTGTGGATCCACAGGAAGCGATATCAGTACCTGAGGGTCACCAGGTTTCGGAGACCGTGGCAAGTACCTCTCGGATGAATCCTGTCACCGAGAACTTCAAATAACAATTAAAGAATGCTTCGATCCTCGGGGACCCCAAACCGAACTGGCTATGAAAGAAACCAAAGATGTGAACATTGGAACAGAAGAACAACCAAGGTTAGTGAAGATCGAGACATTGTTGTCACGGGGCAATAAAATAAACTTATCGAGTTGTTGATTCTGTACAAAGATGTTTTTGCCTGGAGAATGGAAGACATGCTGGAAATCGATCCAAACATCGTCATTCACCAACTAAAAATCAAACGGGAGCCGCTCCGTTCTGACAAAATATATGAAAAGTGGACCCAGAATATCATGTGGTAGTAGAAAATGAGCTGAAGAAGCTGATGGACGCAGGATTCATAAGGGAAGTAAAATATACAACTTGGATCTCAAACATAGTGATCGTGCCGAAGAAGAATGGGAGCGTTAGGATTTGCATCAACTTCAGCAAAGCTTGCCCAAAAGATAGTTACCCACTGCTAAACATAGACCAAATGGTTGAAGCCACGTCGGGAGACCAGATGTTGTGATGCGTGTCGTAGGTGCATAAATCAATTCACTATCTTATACTTTACTAATAAATAATATATTAGTAAATAAGATTCGTTCCCACGAAGAGCAAGGTGTTTTAGTTGTTGAAAGTCACAAAGGAGGTTTGTTTTAGGTTAATAATAACTAACAAAGCGATTAAAAGTAATTAAGTTGCAAGCAATTGAGAGAAATATGATCAAGGAATCCTTCTTCGTTACTAAACATTCATCAATGTAGTATACTCATTTATTCTCTATTATTCACAAATTATCACCAACCGTAGGATAACAGTTATGCTTAGTTATCCCCTAAAATTCCTTATATCACTGAGTAACAGGTACGCTTAGTCACCAGATTCTATCCGGCTGAGCCACCTTGAGGTTCACTTACAAGATGTAACTCAATCGAATGCTTCAGGATTTATGAATTTAGGTTTGATCCTAGTAGTTAGACTCAGTACGCTCGGTCCACTTTCTAGTGTTGATTTTACTTGCGATTGATTTACAGAATCCCTCTGCAAGGTTTCACAATTTCTACTTGTGTAAGAGTCATTCAACAATTACGGATATCCTAACTCTTTACTAGCTTTAAATTTACTAACAAACTAATCCAGTTGGCCACCTAAACAATTTATCAATAAATCATAAACATCAATTGTAGTAAAACCAAACCATAATCATGTGAAATATAAGAAAACAGATCCATATGCTACATTGAATCATGTATTAGAACATAGAATTCATCCTCAATCAATAAGAAGTTTATCTACTCATGGATGTAGTAAAATCCTTGTTATACATATAAAAAAATAGATAAAAAATAGTTACGGTGATAAAAAACGCTCCAAAACCCTAGCTTCTCCTTTTTGTGTTCTTCTCTCCAAAAGCTTGA
Source organism: Papaver californicum (assembly GCA_023531435.1). Lineage (NCBI taxonomy): Eukaryota > Viridiplantae > Streptophyta > Magnoliopsida > Ranunculales > Papaveraceae > Papaver > Papaver californicum. The sequence goes on along the minus strand of JAJJMC010011023.1, from coordinate 7,466,864 downwards.
TAAAAGAATATATCCCTTTAAAAATAATTAGAAGAGTCTTTTAAATAGGTATCCCAAATTGCAGAAACGCCTGCGCTCGAATTCCGGTCGAAATTGGTTTCTAAAACACCAAAACATGCCAAAAATAGGGTAAAACTAGGCCTTAGCCGTGAGAAAGGTGTAACAAATTAGCTGATGGGCTCACGCTCAGCTAGACCCAGCCCATCTAGGTCTTGACAGCTAATTGGTCTTGGTGGGTAAAATCCAGCCCATTTACTCTCCACTTCTTCTTCCTCGAGCTTTCTTCTTCGTCAACAGAAACTGCCAGGCTCAACTCCATCTTCACTGCCCTGAACCAACATGATCATCTCACTTCAAATCTAAAATCAATCACCATTTCTGATGATCATTGAACCACTGTGAGCTCCATTGTCTTTATACCCCATCAACAACGAATCATCACCAATGATCATCATCCTTACGAAACATTCAACCACCGAAATCATCTTCATCAATCACTCTTCAGCCATTTTCCAAAAAACAGCATCACCACGTCAATGGCAGCTCCATCTCGAGTTTTATTTTCAGAAACTCCCTTGCTCTATCGAGCTACAGCCATCATCAACTCAACTGTCATTAATGGCAGCACCATTCCAACCTTCACTGCCTTTAACTCATCACTATTAGCGAATGCAACCCAAATTGACTTGATCACCAACAACACCTAATTCACTTGAAAAACCCATCAACCACCATTCACAGCTCAAGTCGAGTTTCTACATCAACCCCGGATCATTCATCATCATTCAATGGCAACTATCGAGTTCACTGCCATTAACCACAGCAAAAACTTCATCTTCACGCTCAACAGCTAGCCATTCTCTATTCTTCCAAGCCATCACAGTTGCCATGAGTGGCAACTCGAGTTCTCCTCACTGTTCTTTTGCATTCATCGAACCCAAGACATAAGTGGCTGTTAATGGCAGCAACCCCTACTTCACGTAAAGAACCCAACTTGTTAAAGATGAAAGATGATGGCTGTCCATAACGAACTGGATGGTGTGGTTAACACTTTTCAATTGGCAGCCCCTTAGTAGAAGTCTGATGCCTTTTTAACATACATATCCATAAGTGTTTGGTATTTGCAAACCCTTTTAGTTCACAATTTCATATGGGTATTTGCAAACCCTTATTGTCTAAGTGAACAAAATCTTCAATATAGCTTGTTTTGCTCGTAACATCTTCGTTTGATGTCGGAATGATCTTATTTTTTTGTGTCCTCTTCGTATTTAAATTATCTTCAACATGGTATTAAAAAATCCTGATTTTGGATGAGTTGAACTTGGAGTACTTCGCTTCTTAGCTCTTTTGTAGCCATTTTCATTTTTGTTGGGATGATTCACCTAATAGAAACAAATAAAATAAAAAACAAACGTAATAGCAAGTAATATGCAAGAATTGTAACAAATATTAGTATGAATTTGACACTAAAATCATGTAAATTATGCACTTATCATGTTGTCACTCATGGACGGGCACTCTGGCTATAATCAAATAGCATTGGCCTTAGAGGATCAAGAACACACAACCTTCTTCACCCCAAAGGGATTGTATTGCTACAAAAACCATTTGGGTTACGCAATGCTGGGGCAACATACCGAGGACTAGTCGATGTAATCTTCGCTGAATGGATAGGCAAGATGTTGGAAGTTTCCGTAGACGACATGTTGGTCAAAAGCAAGATGGCGACCATTCACCTCGCAAATCTCCAGGAGATATTCGAAGCAATGCACAAGTACAAGATGAAAGTAAATCCGGAGAAGTGCATTTTCGGAATAACATCCGGGAAATTTTTAGGATTCCTTGTCACTCAGCGCGAAATCGAGGTACATCCAGCCAAGGTCAATTTAATAGTGGATATGTTGCCTTCAGCCTTAAAGGGCGTGTAGAAGCTAAACGGAAGATTAACATCGTTAAGCAGATTCATAGCGCGATCCTCGGACTACTACAAGCCTTTCTTCAACATATTGAAGAAGTCAAATAAGTTCGCGTGGACAACAGAGTGTGAGGAAGCATTCCAAAAGATTAGAGGACATATAGCAAGTATACTTATACTGCAGAAGCCTGAGCCCGACGAAGTCCTTGCCTTGTAATTGGCGGCAACAAGAAACACAGTCAGCACGTAATTATACAAAAATCAAGCAATTGATCCTTGCCTAGGTATTCGCGACCCAGAAGCCGAGGACCTACATCCTATCTCATTACGTACGAGTCCTCAACAAAGCACCCATTCGGGCAGTACTAAAAAGTACCAACAGAGTGGGAAGAGTTGCAAAATGGAACGCGCAGATCGAGTAATTCAATATCTTTTTTAAAAACGGTATATCGATAAAATCCCAAGTGTTAGCTGACTTCTTAGCTGACTTACCCCTCAAAGATCAGGATAAAGTGGACGACATTTCGGGAATGGAGTAAGATATGGAAGACAGTACCGCAGATATTCTTCTCCCGACAAACGACAAACGGTAGGAGGTATTTATGGACGGATCTTGCAACGGAGAAGGCGTGGAAATCGGGATCGTCATCATACCGCCAACCGGAAGCCGGATGGTCCATGCATTTCGAATGGAGTTTAGGAAGAAGACAAACAATGTTGTTGAGTACGAAGCCATCATCCATGCATTACGGCTCATCCTGGAGCTAGGAATCACCAATATGCGCATAACGAGCGATTCACAGCTGGTGGTTCAGCAGATAGAGTTAAAATACAACACCAACGATGTCACGCTCAACGCCTACATATGTCTCGCCCAATACCTAGCATCTCAAATCGGGAATGTCACCTTCAGATACCTTTGCAGAAAAAAAAAACGACATGCAGATGCCCTGACATTCATCTCGTCCATGCTTCGAGATGACAAGACAACTAGCATTCTTATCGGAAGAGTATACGAGCCATCGGTGAATATGAAGGCGTCTTTGGATTTAGACATTACGGAAGAGGACATTGGGGAATTCATCTCAGAAGAAGAGTTGTAGGATCCCGGGACAATCACCCTTCCAGACCAAGAGAAAATTGACAATTAAGAAGAATAAAAAGACGATTGGCGCCAACTGATCCATGCCTATCTAGCCGACAAGATATTGTCGTCAGAAATGAAAGCCGCAAGGAAGATCCAGTCGAAGTCGGTAATGTATGAGCTAAGAGAAGGCATTCTATATCAGAGATCGTTCCTCGGACCGTTTCTACGATGTTTGTCAAGGACCGAGGGGTAAAGGATACTCACAGATATCCACTATGGAGACGCTGGCAACCACAATACAAGAAGATCGCTAGCACAGAAAGCAAGGATGCAAGGATATTACTGGCGGTAATACTCAAGGATGCAACTTCCATGGAAAGACGATGTGAGGAATGCCAGAGATTTTCCAAAAAGATAAACGTACCTGCCACGGAGCTAAACTTTGTCATCATCCCCTGGACGTTTGTAAAATGGGGAATCGATATTGTAGGACCATTTATGAAAGGAACCAAAAAGCGGAAATACTTGATCATGGCAACCAACTACTTTACCAAGTGGGAAGAGGCAAAACCATTAGCGCGCATTAGGGATATCGATGTATTTACGTTCATTTTAAAAAATATCATATGCAGGTTCGGTATCCCAGCAACGATCGTCTTCGATAATGGGAAGAAACTCACCGGAAGAATATTGACATGCTTTTTGACGCCTTCCACATCCAAAAGAATAAATCAACTTCGATTACCCAAAAAGCAACGAACAGGCTGAAGCCACCAACAAAACAATAGCATTGAACCTCAAGAAAATGTTGGATGAGCACAAGAACAGATGGTGTGAGCAACTGCATAATACGTTCTGGGCTTACAGAACGACACAACAGAAAGCAACAAGAGAATCACCCTTCCTACTGACGTACGGTGCAGAAGCGATCATCCCAACGGGGATCATACTCCCGACTACCCGAACTGAAGCCTGGGAAAAGAACCTGACATCCGACCTCATGTTGCAATGGAAAAACGAATGGAGATATCCTTGCAAAAGATGAAAAACTACCAACGAAAGTACAACAAGAAGGTCAAGCTTATAAATTATGTAGAAGGACAGTACGTCCTGAAACAGATTCCCTTGTATCAAAAACAAAGGAAGTGGGGCAAATTAGCCATCATATAGCGGACCGTTCATAATTCACGACATAGCTGGAAAAGACTCATATTACTTGCGTAATCTAAAGGGGGAAGTCCTACAACACCCGTGGAACGCCACAAACTTAAAGCCCTACTATCCGTAGATCTTATTGTAACACAATCACACCATTGTGCTAAGTTTTTGAATCAGGAGAGGAACTCGCGCCTCGTGCAACGTGTTTTTATATCTGAGAACGAGGAGTAGCGACCCGGTCATCAATGAAGAATCATTTTCACTAATTATTCCAAAATTCAGCAAAAGTCAGTTGTATCTAACACGATTACAGGATAAAGTATAATCATATATAATCTTGGACACCCTGGACGTATGTCCACATCATGGGGCAGTAAGTGTAAGAACGTTCACCCAGAATAAGAGATGTCCTACAATCAAAACACTACTAGACAACGGAAGTCGCTGCTCGGATCCCCCTTACGATTCCCCTGGCCAGGGCTGGAGAAAGCAGGGCACGTGATGCCGTTTGAAACAATAACGTAGTAAATCAATTTTCATTAGGACTAAAAACGTAGATCTTTTAAAATCAGGTGTTGGAAGTTCACAACTTATTGATTACTCTACTCGTTTATACACATATATCTTTCATAATCGAAATACTAAACATCAAATATATATACTTGTTCTTTTAACTACTTATACAGATCGCAGACTTGAAATAAGAACAAGACAAATAAACAAAGAAAAGGCATATTATGATTCATAGAGGGACAATACATACGCCTAGCAGAAACTCCAAAAAACTTATACATTGCCTCCATCATGTCATTTTCAACACTACCCCCAACTGATTTACCCAAAACTTGTATAGTACCACCACACCATTTCTAAAATACCCTGTATATAACTTTCCACAAAAACCCCAAAATTCAAAAGATTCACGAACCAAACACGCACTCAACATCAACCAAAAAAAATACATGACCAGCAACGACTCCAAAGGTCAAGTGTAAGCTCAAACAGTTAACCAAGTTAGACAGCAGGATCCTCAGGCACCTCCAATTTCTTAAATTCATGCCCAGTCTTCGTGAATACCTGATCATACACTGCATTGATGGAAAGAGCGGCATACTTCTTGGATTTCAGAGCATAACGAGAGGATAAAGCCTGTTTCTCTTGATCCAAGCGAAGCTGTGCGTCCCTGGCATCTCGCTCCATCTTCTCCTTTAGTTCACAAACTTCACCCTCCATAGTCGAGACGCGGGAGCTGCTAGCAGATAATAATCCTTCTTTCTCGTCAAGCGTGGATCGAGCACTGGCAAGATCACCTTGAGAAGAGGCAAGTTAGGCAGCAAGATCTTCACGGAACAAACAACAAAAATTAGCAGGGAAGATTATAAACATGACCTTAAGTCAAAATTAACTTGATCTCGTAAGGGCTACCTATATCAGTAGCTAGGGTCATTTTTAAGTTTTTCAAAGTATCGTCTCTCTCTTTCTCAAAATATTGGCACTCAGTGAACACATTATGTGTTGATATGCCTTGAATCAGTCGTTGGCCGGAATACTACGGGGAGTCGAATTAGGATTTATTTCTTTGACCTATATATATACATACGTTGTACCTAGAATATATGTATCTCAGTATTCTGCTCTATAATAAAACTCTGCTTTCTCTGTTGTGGATGTAGCTAACGTAACAGTTAGTGAACCACGTAAATCTTTGTGTCTCGATCTCTATTATTGTTCTCGTTTGATCTCTCGTTACAAATTTATGATAATCAAACTCCCGTTGTTCCGCATCTGCGGTCAGCAATGTCACTTGATGAGAAAGATGATTACGCTCTTCCGTTAACCCCTCAAGTTCCTTATAAAATCTGAAGAGTCGGGAATCTACGACTCTCTTATCATCCTTGATCTCTTACAAAATCTGAAGAGTCGGGAATCTACGACTCTCTTATCATCCTTGATCTTGAGGATCACACCACGATAATCATGATTTTTAAGAGATAAAGCGCGAACGTCGGCACGAGCATTATCACGACTTTTCTGATAATGTTCGTTATGAGACTTCATCTGCTTTAACTCTTTATGCAACTCCACGATCGAAGATCGTTTCCACTCAAGATCCGCGGAAGGCTTAATGTGATAACGCTTGCATGAATCTTGAAGTATTAAATAATCAGACCAGAGGCGGGAATGATCATCTCGCAATCTTCTATAGTTTGAATTCACTTTTCCTAGATCCGCTCTAAGCCTCTCAATTTCACCATCCCGGAAGGAGCATTCCGCTAATCACCAGACGCGTGAATTTAAGTAACAAGACCAAAAGGAAAATAAGAAGAGATAAGGTTGAAGAAGCTCACCAGTCAACTTGGCCAAATCAGCAGTATGGGCATTCTCAAGTTCGCTGCAACGACTCTCGGTGGCGGAAAGCTTCCCACTCAAATCTTTCGACTGGATTTTGAGGTCCTCGATCTCTGATTTCAACTTGGCTGTATCAACCATAGCCACCTTAGATTGTTCCTCTTTCAACAAGGAAATGGCTTCATCTTGTTCCCCGATAGCTTTCTCGAATTGAGCTTGGAATGTAGCCGCCTTGAGGCGATAATATTGCATAAGATGACGACTATATTCCGAGGTCGTACCCACCTGTACAGAAACGAAGAGTCATTACTGAGACATGAATCACAAAGTAAAAAGAGAAAAAGAAAGACAGATCACCAGAACTCACATGATAAACGGCAAACTGCGAGCATTGATAAGAATGACCATCAACAAAGGCTTTCATCGGATTAAAGTTGGCATCGGGAATATTGACATATCTTTCGCTGGCCTTGTACTGCTCCTGGTTGTATATCGCGTTCGTGACTACATCGTAGGGATTGAGACGCATCTCATCAGCAAGTTTGGATCCAAAGTTCGAGGACTCAGCGTGGTGCGGATAGAAAGCTGGAACCGTTAAAAGCTTGTTCTCACAAGCCCAACGGCGGCATCGTCACCAGAAAAATCATAGAATGCTTGCTTCGGAAGCCGAAGATCGGCAGTGACTGACACTATCGACGCCTCAAGATCGGCGTCACCAACATCTACTCTCGGAATACGAACATTATCCTCAACAAAATTCAACATCTCAGCCTTCTCTTCACAACCTGGATGCTGATTCGGAGAGACACTCTGTAACGAGTCTGGGATAGTGAAGGCCCTTAATGAATCGGGAATCGTGGAGTGCACTCCCACATTATCATCATCTTGTTGACTTGCGTCTCCCCCCAACTCAACCTCAAAGTTGAACGCCCAGTCCTCATTTGGAGAAGGAGGAATGGGATATGCAGAGCTCTTGCCGACAGCCGGACTCTCTCCCTTTTTCTCCACTGTCTCAGCAACAAAAGAACCATTCAACGAAGAAGAAGCCATCATATTAGCGCTCCCGCGAGCCTTGGGAGAAGCCATGGAAGAAGGTTTCTCCACGGTCTTATCCACAGGAGGAACAACTTCCTCTGTTTCATGCTGAGAGGAAGCTTCGCTTTCCTCACTATCACTCCATTCTCCATCAACTTTACTCTCGCCCTCGTCACCATCTATCTTTCTATCTTCCTCATCATTATTAACATTCTTATCCCCGTCAATAGAGGACTATTCGTCATTATTTTCCTCAACATCGTCTCCCTTCTCAAGAAAAGCAGTCTCGTCCTCGTCATCATCACCAATCGAAGAGCGAGCAACGGAAGCAGCAGAAGAAACTCTTGGTTTCTTGGAGACCTACGATGGACAAAGAAAGTAAGGGAAGGAAACAAGGAAAAACCTATAAGCGAAAGAAGACAACGAGCCTCACTTGTGCAGTAGCAGCAGCTGGCGTCTTCCTCTTAGGGGAAGAAGGATGAATCTTCTTACAATCGGCAGCACATTTCTGAACGAAAATAAAACAAAGTCAAATGAACTGACAAGGGTGAAAAGACAGAATAAAATGAAAGACATGAGAACCTACCACCGGGAAACCGAAGAGATTCATCTTCCAGGGAATATAATCTCCAAACGTACTGGGGAGGACATTCTCTCGGCCTCAAAGGCTCTTCCGAACTCCAACCATAAGCCCAGGGACCAACAATTATGAGCGGTGTCCGGGTCCAGAGATAGTCGTGATCGGTACGCAAGCGGTCAGAATCTGGAAGCTATCGATCATAGGTACTGGGAACCAGCTTGATCCCATTAAGGTCTATCTCACCTAACAAATGGAAAGCCCCGGCTCTCTTCTACTTCTCTGTCAAAGGCAAATGTCGAATGCTTGCACTCCAAGGCACACGATTCTTCTTCGAAACACTGTTAGAATATGATTTTTTGAAGTTCTCACAAGTACAAAGATGGCGCAAATCGGGGGGGACATAAGACTTCATGCCAGTGGTTTAAACCACGAGCGCGTAAGCTGCACTCATTTATCACCCGCCAAGCGTTTCCACTGTACTGCGTCACGGCACGTTGATGAGATTTATCAGATTTGTTATGATTAGCGAGAGTCTCATGAAGGAATGGATGATCTCAATTGTACAAGGGAAGCGTCAACCCTGCCATCAACCGACCCACATAAGTGAGCAGATGCATCTCATTGTAAGAGAAATGCTCGATCATCTCCAAGATCAAATCATCATAATCACCGTAAAAGGCGATCTCGAAACGCTGGAGACCAAATTGATCCTTGGTTTCGTCGAAAGAAATGTGACGATAACCATGTTTAGGATTCACCTCTCGACCCTCATCATGTCTTATAAGGGGCGCATCGGGAACCGCAAGAAGAAGATCACGGAGCAACGTACCATTACGATCTCTTTCCATGCCGCGGGGCGCAACACTCGCTAGAAGGTGTGAAGAAGAAAATCGGGCTGCGGAAGAATCCTGAGACCTCTTTGACCGATTCTCGGCCTAATATTCACGATTAGCCACCTTCTCATCGATTTTGTTCTTCCCGCTAGGCAGTCTCGAAGCCGGGTACTTGGACCCCTTGGGTTGTTTATCATCCTTAACAGCCGATTACAATGTAGGTTGGGAAGGATTCTTGCCTGACTTACTGCCACTTATAGTAGAACTAGTCATGATTCTGCAGAAGAGTACCCAAATTAAATAAGAAAGTGTGAATCAAGAAGTGTAAAGCAAGATCACAAAAGAAGAAAAAATGATGATCAGAAATCACAGAGGTAACATGAGAGTAATATCATAAATCTGTCAAGCATATGATAAATCAAACGATTCGAGAAAATCCACAAAACCAACCGCGAAAGGAATTGAAGAAACCAGGAAGCAGCAAAAGAAATCAGACATACTTACCAGGTTTCAAGAATAGCACGGTACTAAGCCGGAAGTTGAATCAACTGAAGGAAGAGATCAAGAATTGAAGACAAACTGACACATTCAGAGGCAATGAAAATTAAAAAATTGAAGAAGTTAATAAGGTTTGTGGAGCAGAGGAAGTAAATGACATAAAACAAAGAGAAGAATAAGAATTGAATCCTGGTAGGATTCTACCTTAAATAGCCAAAGAGTGTCGGTGCGGGAATTTAAGAAAAATTAAATACAAAATGGAAATCATGCGTAGGTGGCGGCGATCGTGGGAAGTTGATTTACCAGAATAACCTTCATCAATCCGAGCAAATCAAGGGGTAAACTGTAACAGCATAATTTACACCGTACACGTGGTAAGATCTCAAGATGGGGACAACTTATTCTCATCATATGCGAAACACCGGTGAAGATAAACGGCTGAGAAGGAGGCACATGCAGTTGATGGGACGTGACAGCTGGAGAGAGCCGTTGCACGCGTGGAAAAGTTTACTCAGCATTTAATGCTCTCACCTAACCCAATCCCCATATGGCAAGATTATCGCACATGAACGATCCCAGCGAAGACCGCAAGACCCCAGGTTACGATATCCGGTTCCCGTTCTCAAAGTTCAAATAAACAAAGGGTAGGCCCCGTCAAAGTTCTGTAAATAGGAAGTTAGAGTTATGAAGAAAGGTTGGAGCATTTCAGGAGAGGAGAGTAGGATTAGATAGAGAGAACACTTTACTTGTACTCAAACATATTAATCCTAAGATTCTAACTCACATTGTAACACAAAGATTCAATAGTAAGATCTCAAACTCATTACCTCGTGGATGTAGGCTTCGGCTGAACCACGTTAAACCTATCGTGTCATTTACGTTATATGCACTTTACATTCACAATTACTTACATTGTTCGATACAGTTATATTATTTACATTTTAACAAATGAGTTAATTATTACGTACTGCGAACCTTGCTAGATCCACTAGTTGGATTTCAACGGTTACAGAGATGGTTGTATTGAATAAAGACAGCCAAGAAGAATTGTTGTTTTTGAGAAGAAGAAAGGAAATGAAGATGTAGTTGCTACTGGTGATTTGATGGAGAAATCAGGATGCTAGCTGCTATTGAAGCTGATGGGTATTGATCGAAGAGACGAAGAGTAGCGGTTACTATTGATGGATGGGATTCTGAGATAGAACTCGAGAAGGATGGCAGTGATATGATGATCAAGTTGAACATGGAGATTATGATGTTGATGTTGTCCTCAGTGATTGATGGATCTGATGACCTCTTTTTAGTTAGGGTTCGTAATGTCAAGGGTTAATGAAGTTTGATTGAACATGAAGTATTGGTTTGCTACTTCCATGCTTGATAAATGAGAAGAATTATGTTAATGGTTCGGAGAACTCGAATTTGCTTGTGATAGTGAGCCTAGCAGTTGGAGTCGAGTTGGAAGAAGAATGGCAGAGAAGGTGGAACTCGATTCTGGCAGTTGAGTTTCGAGATTTATAAATAATAGGAAAGCCTAGTTTCAGTTATCGTGGAACTAGGTTAACTCAGTTACTAAAACTCATAAGAATTAAATATGACTTAACCAAAAAAAAACATCCGGAAAATCCAGAAAGAAAAAGTTTTCTCGATGGCTTAGGGAGGAGAAACTGAAAAAGGCCGAAAAAAAAGGTTGATTTTGGGATTGTCCCTCTGTACCTATGGAGACCATTTGGCTGTGAGGTTTAGTTAATAGAAATTATTCACATTTTTAGCTATTTGGGAGCTAGTTTGAAGACCTATTTCGACCGGGATTCGAACACGGGCACTTCCACTTTTAGGATATCTATATAAGAGACAATTTCACTTCTATTTGGGATCTTTTATCTTTTATCTATCATATCATATCTTTTGGAGAAAAAACAAGGGGCTTTGGAGTTGGAGATTTTCTACAACCTAGGGTTTGCTTTACTTTTCTACTTATTATTTTTCCATGGATTTTAAGAAATCCATGAGTAGCTAAACCTTTCGTACTGGTTAAGGATGTAGTCGGATATCATGAACATGTCACTAAATTAATATATTAATTGTATCATCTTAATCAAATCATTATTGTTTTGTTCTACTAATTATTATCATTATTTTAGGGTCAAAAATCATAGATTAGTGTGAGAGCCTAGTCCAATCCACAGCAGGCCCAATTCCACAAGAAGAGAAATAAAGTGAGAGAAAAAGATCCCCTTCCAAATACCACTTCCTTCCTTTTTATAGACTTCCCTTTCTTACCTCCTTAAGACACATGTCTTCCTCCTTCTTTATTACAAAAATGTTATTTCTTCCTTACTAAGCTAACCTTGACTTTTTGGTCAACAGCCTTTTACTCCCCTTGATCTCCATATTCTCTTTATTACCCTTGGATATTATATTTAGGGACGGAACAAGCTCCTTTTCGGACCGGGTCAAGTCCTCAAGTCCCCAGTCCCTTGTGGACTTGAGCTTACAAATCACGTAATGACCTTCTAGCCTAAGTAGTGAATTTTCATGTATCAACATTAGTCCCCTAACTCTTGAAGAGACGTAGTCTCATCAAAAGTCATACCAATTGATAAAGTATTATTCAAGGCATGTATATCACTTAAGTACGAGTTAGCTAGATTTACGCAAGTAGGAGCGGAGTATCCTTAGCACAATATATGATAAAGACGGAAAACTCTGATGGAATTAGCAGTTCTATAATATAGTCCCCATGTATCAAAGCGAATAGATTTTCCATTAGTTCGATTGAACCATTATGGATTGATTTAATGTATTAACGTACTCACATACGCCATGTGAGGCGTAGGTATATGATGTATGATGAGACGTCCAATTAAATGGCGACTTTATATATGAGGAGAAAGTTGGGGGTCAACCGTTATAGCATGCAGTTGTAAGTGAGGGCGTTAATAGGGTTGCGTTGTTTTTCCTTCAAAATCATGAGTTTTCTCACTTCTAGTTGATGTGTTTTAGAAATAGTGGTAAAAGATTTGATACTCAGACTTCTGAAGATTTAATTTTTAAACCTAATTTTTAATACTAAAAATAAAGAAGATTAAATTAAAATTGATTTAAGGTTATGGAAAGAAATGAGACCAAGGATTCCACCATTAGCCAATTTTTCAAGTGATTTAGTATTAATAATTATCTTGCAACTCATACATTCAATCAAAAGTATGAGACATCAATAGCCCTAAACTAAGCATGACCCATCAAAAGAAAACACAACTAATTGATAAAAATCATTATTTAAAATTTAATTCAAAGCAAATAATCATAAAAGAATTGCAAAAATTAATTAGATAAAAATATACCACTTTATTATTGGAAAAATGGTTTCCTCCGTCGCCTCAACAATGGGGTCTAGCTCTTCATGTTGTAAACACTTTTAAGATGTGTATTCATGGATCAAAAATTGTTTACAAAGATGAAAAGAGTGAAAATTGTGTAAACAGAGAGTTTGCAGCGGTGTAATGGTGTTGCAGACAACTGTTTCCACTGTTACAAAAGAGAAAGTGCTTCCGCTGAAGATAAATGTTGATGTTCTGAAGATATCCGTTGCAGATGCGTTGAAGAAACCATCGCAGCAGAAGATAAACGTAGCAAAGGCGAAGATATCCGTTGTTGTTCAGTTGAAGAAATCGTCGCATATTCCATGTTCTTCACTACAGCAGCAGTAATACTTTTTTTCTTTTTTTTTTCAATTCAAGCTCCCCTTTTTTTACTCGATATGTTTTCTTTATATATGTTCTGCAAACCCTAATAACTTAACATTGATCGATAAGGAGTCAAAACTCTACCCATAACCAACTCGGATTCCTTGTTTATCCGGAAAAGAGAAAAAAAAATTACTCGGCAGTAAACTCGATTTCCAACCTATTTCTTGGATATAATTGACGTGTGGTTATCCCTTTAGGTTTCTGCTTCAATTTGGAGTAATAGAAACGTGTTTTTAATCCATGAAATCCGTTAACCAAATTCAACAGAATCTCACGCATGAAAATATGCTTCCCGCCTTTCTCGGATTTGAACGGAAGAGAAGTGGTGCCCTTATCCGATGTGCAGGTGCCTATATCCAACTCCTGGGTACCTTTATCAATTTTTCTGAGTGCCTTTAATAATTTTTCGCGGGTGCTATTAACCCTTTTTGAGCTGATTTTTTTCACAAATACGTATTTTCCAAAAATACCTACAAAGACATAAAATCACACAATAAGTACAAAATTGAGTACCAACAAAATATGGAATTGTGAACAATTTAGACACAAAAATGTGTCTATCAAATGCCCTCAAACTTATTATTTGCTAGTCCTCGAGCAAAATCTAATCTAAAAACAAAATAAAATCTTAACTCACTTTCGCAGGAATCGCGGCTACATTTAGCATATGTAATAATCCTTTAAACCCCTAGGTGTCCCTAGTCGACGAGTTTTGTCTCGTGAGGGTTTACAAGAGGTATACCCACAAAACCTTTACTCCAAATTTTAGCTACCTGTGAACGATTGAGGGTAAACACTAAACATGTTAATTAGTTGGCTACTAAATTCTTCGACTACGGGAATCATTACCCTATATGAGTCAAATTAATGTACACGAGTTTGCACTCAGCATACTAAAATTCATATATAAGAAAACAAAGCTCTACTTAGATAGTCGTTCAACCACGATACTCAGAATCTATCAAAGTACAATCACATGAAAATATTTAAAAGATGGATATAGACAAAATAAAGTTTACGCGTGTTGACTAAGGTGAACGGTGTTTCCCATATCTGTCTGAAGGTCAGTACCAGGATGAATCCTAATGAATTGAGATACGCTCCCACTGGTCTTACACTCAAAGGGTAGGTTCCAGTTAGGTGCCTAGACTATGGGGGCGGTAGTGAGTAAGGTCTTAAACTTCTCAAAAGCCTCTAAAAAAACATCATCAAAGACAAACTTAACATCTTTTGCAAGCAGATTGCAAAGAGGTTTAGAAATCAAGTTAAAATCCTTAATGAATCGACGATAAAAACCTGCATGCCCTAAGAATGACCTAACATCTCGTACAGTTTTGGGAACCTGTAAAGTCTTAATAAGGTCAACTTTGACTTTGTCTACCTCTATACCCTTAGAAGATACGATATGCTCTAAAACAATTCATGATCGAACCATGAAGTGGCATTATTCCCAATTAAGCACTAAAATTTTTTTCCTTACACCTAGTCAACACTAATGTCAAATGATGCAAGCACTCATTAAAAGATGACCCAAATACTAAAAAATCATCCATAAAGACCTCTAAAAACCGCTCTACCATGTCAGAAAATATGCTCATCATACACCGCTGAAAAGTAGAGGGTGCATTACACAACCCGAAAGGCATGCGTCTATATGCAAAGGTACCAAAGGGACAGGTAAAAGTGGTTTTCTCCTTGTTTTCTGTCAAGTATTTAGTGGATGAAAGGAAGGGGAAAGTGGTCCTTCCTTGTGACCTTGTTCAATTTTCTATAGTCAATACAAACACGCCACCCAGTGGTCACTCGGATTGGGATTAACTTATTGTTATCATTGTGGACTACAATGATACCTGATTTCTTGGGAACAACCTGAATGGGGCTGACCCACTTAATGTCTGAAATAGGGTAGATAATACCCGCATCTAACAACTTAAGCACCTCAGTTCGAACTACTTCTTTCATGTTAGGGTTAAGTCGACGTTGCACTCCCTAGACGGTTTGGTATCATCCTCTAAATGAATCTGATACATACAAACAATAGGACTTATACCCTTAATATCTGTTACGGTCTACCCTAAAGCTTCTTTATTGTCTTGAAGCACGGTCACTAGCCTACTTTCCTGGTTACTATCCAAGTTGAATGCTACAATCACAGGCAAAGTCTCATATGGGCCTAAATACACATACTTCAGGGTATCTGATAGTTGTTTAAGGTCCAACTTATGAGGCTCTTCTAAAGAAGGAATTAGGGTAGACTTAGAAACTGATAGTAGTTCGAACTTAGATTTCCATCCATTACTAGTTTCTATCAAAGGGGATGAATCTAACAAAGCATTCACCCCGTTAATCACATTATCATCATCAAAATCAAACCCAAAGTGGGCTAGGCATTTCTCTAATGGATCTTCTAACACAGTGTTTAGTAATGACTCCTGAACTAATGTTCCTATCATGTTCACCTCTTCAATGCATATGTCAGCTAGCTTAGGTGGTTGCTTACTAATATTGAAAATATTCAAATCAATAGTCATATTACCAAAAGATAAGTTCATAATACCATTTCGACAGTTAATGATCGCATTAGATATAGCTAAAAACGGGCGACCTAATATCACAAGTATCTGATTCTCTGGGTCAGTGACAGGTTGGGTATCAAGGACAACAAAATCCACTGGATAAATAAACTTATCGACCTCAATAAGAACATCCTCTATGACACCACGAGGAATTTTCACAGACCTATCAGCTAATTGCAGTGTTATCGGAGTAGGTTTAAAATCACCAAGTCCTAGTTGGAGGTACACATGGTACGGAAGTAAGTTCACACTGGCTCCTAAGTCAAGTAACGCTTTCTCAACACGGTAGTTACCTATTGTGCAAGAAATGGTTGGGGACCCTGGGTCTTTTGTACTTAGAAGTTGTATTGTTCTGGATAATTGAACTCACATGACTAGCTAAAAAGGCTTTCTTTTGTACAGTAAGCTTTCGCTTTCACGTACACATATCCTTAAGGAACTTGGCATAAGTAGGAATCTGCCTAATTGCATCTAATAAAGGAAAGTTGATAGTGACTTGCTTAAAAACCTTCAACATGTCGTTAAAATTGGATTCCTTCCTTGTTGGTGCTAATAATTACGGGAACGCGGCTCTGGGCACAAAATCTGGCTTATAAGGAACTCCATCGGGCTCTTTAGATACTTCATCAGTCTCTTCAGCTACTAGCTCAGAAGGGTGATCTACAATATGTTCACTATCAGGCATTGTTACCTTGTTGTCTACCACTTTACAATTCCTAAGGGTTCTAATTGCATTCACATGATTTGATGATTTCTCACCAGGAGATACTTCATAAACTCCTCTAGAATTGGGTTGTGGTTAAGTAGGGAACTTGCCTTTTTCTCTTTCTCTCAAAGACTCAGCGATTTGACCAACTTGGGTTTATAAATTGGAAATAGCCTTACTGTTAGCCTGAAAAATATTTTGATTTTCTTGTAAATTTTGGTTGACTGAATGTTGAAATTTTGTAGTGTTTTGAGTTAATAAGGAGAGAGACTCTGTTAAATTCATGATCATCTTATCTATCAGATTCTGAAATTGTGCCGATCCTAAAGGATTCTTAGTATATCCAAAACATGGGGGAACCTTAGAATTACTAGACTGACCTTGAATCTGGCCCTTAGACCAAGAAAGGTTAGGATAGTTTCTCCAACAAGGGTTATAGGTTTCTGAATAAGCGTCAAACTTCTGATGATTATCAAATCTAGTGTTATTATAAAGAGCATGGGCGTGCTCTTCAACAGTCTGTCCTTCCCAAAATGACTTTGGATTATTTCACAACTAGAGTGACTTATTTCTAAAGCTTCTAACCTTTTTGATATAATTGTTATTTTGGCATCTGATTCAAAAGATCCTTCTACCCTATTGACATTTCCTCTACTTAAAAGAATTGTTTTCTGGGGATCCCTACTATTTTCCCATTGCTGGGATTTTTCGGCGATTTCATTCAAAAATGTCATTGCACCATCAACTGTTTTATTTTCAAACCCACATGTGCATAAAGACTCAACCATGGTTGTTGTCGAATAATCTAAACCCTCGTAGAGGATCTGAACTAGCCTACTTTTTATAAACCATGATGAGGACATTGTGATATTAAGTCAATGAACCTTTCCAAATACCTATATAAAGATTCTCCCTCTTGTTGAGCAAATGTGCAAATCTACTGCTTAATATATGATGTTTTGTGCCTAGGAAAAAACTTCTGGAAAAAGGAAGATGTAAGTTGTTCATAGGTTTCAATTGACTCAAAAGTCAAACTATATAGCCAAGATTTGGCTTTGTCTCTTAGTGAAAAAGGAAACAATCTAAGTTTCAATGCTTCATCATCTAGGTCCTTAATCCTGATGGTACTACATATTTCCTCAAAATCCCTAACATGGAAATAGGGGTTTTCATTTTATTTTCCTAAGAAGATTGGGAGCATCTGTATGGTCCCAGGTTTTAACTCATAGTTTGCTTCAGTTTCAGCTAACTTGATACATGATGGACGAGAAGTCCTAGTCGGGTTCAACAAAGCTTTTAAAGTTGTCATTGTTGGCGCTATCAAAGGTCTAGGAGTAACTTCTTCATACAGTGTCAAGTTCTCAAAATTGAAATTTCCAAAAACAGGGCCCTCAAAAGAAAAAATTTTGAGGTCCTCGTTTCCAGGGACAGAACTACTAGGTTTGTCACTAATCAAACAACCTAGAATGTCTCTTTTTCAAGCTCACTCAGTGATGATTTCGAGCGGTCTTGGCATACACTAAAAAAAGAAAAAATAAATCCTAATTAGAAGGGAATTCTAAACAATCACAAGCATGGATGAATCAACCAAATCAAACTTATTGAATCTAGCAAACAAAAAGTATGATGGCTCCACTTAGATTATTTTTAGACCAGCTTCTATTCTTTCAAAAGGCAACTAGTTATAATTTTAGCAAACCTCTTAGAACGATCCGAATTAGATTAAGTCGAATAGAAACAAGATAAGCTCTAACGAGATTTGATAACCCTGTCTCTTTGACAACGTTTCATTTGGTTACAAGGCAGCTCGAATCTTCTTAAAATAATATTCCTGAACTTTGAGTTAGGATAACAAAGTAATCAATTTAGTCCTTTTGAATGACTTTCCTATAAGCTCGTTACTCTATCAGTTTTCTTTCTAGTCAAAATTTTAAACTTAGGTTCGCGTTTGGTAACGTGTTCCTAAAGCGGGTAAGAATGAAAGGGTGATGAAATCTGAGTCGTTATCTTGTATGGCCAGTCTTTCCCTTTACTAGAAAATAAATTTGTATTCAGTCCTCAACATATATGCATTACGAAGGAATACAGAAAATCCACTTGCAGGGGTTTCGTGGATTGATAGAGTTTTACCTCCCGTACCAGACGGGCGGTGAACCGTTGAAGTCGACTCGGGCCACTGAATCTTGTGTCAGTGTACGAAGCCAAGGGGCTGAGACAATATCGTAATTGTCATCCTTCCCTGCGCAGTTTATATTTTTGATACTACCCTTCCGAAGGGTTTAAAAATAAAAATAATGTCCAAAAATGTCCCAAAGTGTCCCAAAGTGTCCAAAATATCCAAAAATAAAAAAAAAATACAAAAAGAATTAAAGATTTCCTAATACAGTTTTTATAAATTAAAATAAAAAATAAAAACCCTAAAAAGTAAGAATTAAATAAAAATAAAATTTTTGTTTTCTTTTTCGTTCTTTTAGCTTTAACTTTACTCCAAGTCTTTTAATCACCAAAATCTTTGGCTCAATTCTTTTCGTTTTCGTTCCAAAACATGTAGCAAAAGAGAAATACCCAAAAAACGTAAAATAGAACAAAATAATGAAAATCTAAAAATTAAACTAATACTAAAAACAAAAATTAAACTAAAAATCTAACCTAAAAACAAATCCGCATCGGCGGCGCCAAAAACTTATGTGTTTTAGAAATAGTGGTAAAAGATTCGATACTCAGACTTGTGAAGATTTGATTTTTAAACCTAATTCTTAATACTAAAAATAAAGAAGATTAAATTAAAATTGATTAAAGATTATGGAAAGAACTGAGACTAAGGATTCCATCATTAGCCAATTTTTCAAGTGATTTAGTATTAATAATTATCTTGCAACTCATACATTCAATTGATTCTAAATATTGTCAAAGTTATATTTTCAAAATAATAGTTGTAAATCAAAAATATGAGACATCAATAGCCCTAAACTAAGCATGACTCATCAAAAGAAAACACAACTAATTGATAAAAATCATTATTTCAAATTTATTTTGAAGAAAATAATCATAAAAAAATTGCAAAAATTAATTAGATAAAAATATACCAATTTATTATTGGAAAAATGGCTTCCTCCATCGCCTCAGGAATGGGGTCTAGCTCTTCATGTTGTAAACACTCTCAAGATGTGTATTCATGACTCAAAAGTTATTTACAAAGATGAAAAGAGTGAAAATTGTGTAAACAGAGAGTTTGCAACGGTGTAATGGTGTTGCAGACAACTGTTTCCACTGTTATAGAAGAGGAAGTGCTTCCGCTAAAGATAAACTTTGTGGGTTGAAGAAACCGTCGCAGTTGAAGATAAACGTAGAAAAGGGGAAGATATTCGTTGTTGTTCAGTTGAAGAAATCGTCGCATATTCCATGTTCTTCACTACAGCAGCAGCAACACTTTTTTGTTGTTTTTTTCAATGCAAGCTCCCCTCTTTTTTACTCGATATCTTTTCTTTATACATGTTCTACAGACCTAACAACTTATCCTTGATCGATAAGGAGTCAAAACTCTATCCATAACCAACTCTGGTTCCTTGTTTATTCGGAAAAGAGAAAAAAAATTTACTCGGCAGTAAACTCGATTTCCAGCTTGTTTCTTGGATATAATTGACGTGTGGTTATCCCTTTAGGTTTCTGCTTCAATTTGGAGTAATAGAAACACATTTTAATCCCATTAAATCCGTTAACCAAATTCAACAGAATCTCACGTATGAAAATATGCTTCCAGCCTTTCTCAGATTTGAACGGAAGTGAAGGGGTGCCCTTATCCGATGTGCATATCCAACTCCTGGGTGCCTTTATCAATTTTTCTGAGTGCCTTTAATAATTTTTCGCGGGTGCTATTAACACTTTTTGAGTCGATTTTTCCCAAAAATATTTATTTTCCAAAAATACCTACAAAGACATAAAATCACATAATAAGTACAAAATTGAGTACCAACAAATATGAAATGAGAACAATTTAGACACAAAAATGTGTCTATCACTAGTCGAACTCGATTTTGTGGAATGATAACGCGTTTTCAAAGATCGATTCTTTGGCTATGGAGGCCATCATTTCTTTTAAAGCGTTTTGGCATACAAGTGAAAGGTTGAGAAAACTGGTGGTGATGACGCACTATTGTGTTATTCCAAGTTAATTTGGGTTTTCAGTTTCCGCGGCATAGTTTGGCAATCATTCCCCAGTGTTGAGAAGTTTATAAGGAGCAGTTAGTGTTTTTGATTTAAAGGTCTGTATGAATGAAATTCTTTTAAGATGCCAAATGGGTTTCGATCTCGACTAGTAATAATCTCGTTTTATCAAATGTATAAAGCATGTACTTAGTTTTTAAAACGTTGATGTTATGCACAATGAGTGTTGTTTATTTTTGCTTAAAGTGTTGTGAATTCGGAGCATGACTGCGGACGTTTTATTATGAAAGCACTTTGAGTCCTTCGACTTTTCTTATTTTCTTATTTGAACTTGTATTACCAGCTTGCTCGCCTTCCCTTCCCTCGTTTTTTTTTTTGAAAGAGGTGGAAAGCAGCACGATTGAGTGTAACTCTAGTTCTCTGTAAAAGGGGTAGCTCTGAATTCTTTATGGAAGGAGCGCATGATAACTCGGGTCTAACTTCTCTAGGGAAAGAACAGCTCTTACTTCTCCGTGAAAGAAGCGTACGATAACTCTTACTTCTGTGAAAAGAGTGGATCTGACTTCTCCGTGGAAGAAGCGGCATTGACTTAACTATGGAAGGAGTAACTCTTACTTCTCTTTGGAAGGATCGGCTCTCACTTCTCTGGTGGAAGGGGCGGCTCTATCTTCACTATGGAAGGAGAGGCTTTGACTTCTCTGTGGAATGAGTAACTCTTACTTCTCTTTGGAAGAAGCGGCTCTGACTTCTCTGTGGAAGGAGCGTATTGAATCTCTAACTTCTTCGTAGAAGAAATGAATCTGACTTCTATGGAAGAAACGACTCTATCTTTACTATGGAAGGAGTAGCTCTTACTTCTCTTTGGAAGGAGCGACTCTGACTTCTCTGTGGAAGGAGCGTATTGGAAGGAGCGGCTCTGACTGCTCCGTGGAAGGAGCGGCTCTGGCTTCACTATAGGAGTAACTCTTACTTCTCTTTGGAAAGAGCGGCTCCGACTTCTCTGTGGAAGGAGCTTATGACAACTTTTTAACTTCTCCGTGAAAGGAATAACTCCGCCTTCACTATGGAAGGAGCGGCTTCGACTTCTCTGTGGAAGGAACGCATGATAATTTTAACTTCTCTGTAGAAGGAATATCTCTTTCTGCACAACGGAAAGAGCGGGCTTCTTTCATGTCTCATTTGGCATCGAGGCCGGCTCAGTTCATACCTTGATCGGCATCTGATCCGGCTCAATTCATGCATTGATCAGCATCTGATCCGGCTCAATTCATGTCTCGCTTGGCATCAAGGACGGGTCATTTTTCTTTGGGAGAAGCGGCTCTGACTTTTCTGTAGAAGGAGCGTATGATAACTCTTACTTCTCTGTGGAAGGAGCGTATAATTATCTAGACTGAGATGGAGACCGCTTAAGTCATTCCCACCGTCGCAGTCGTAATTGTCTGGACCAGGATGAAGGCCGCTTAAGCTGTTCCCGCTGCTGCACTCATCGGTGTTGGGTGTTGGCTTGGTCGAACAGGAGCGCTTTGCCCTTTTCCACACTTGTAACCATTGGTGTTGGGTATTGGCTTGATCGAACAGGGACGCTTTGCTCTCTGCCGCTATTGTGACTTTTGATGTTTGGTATTGACTTGGTCGAACAGGAGCGCTTTACCCTTTACCGCTTTTGTGACCATTAATGTTTGGTATTGACTTGATCAAACAGGGGTATTTTGCCCTCTGCCGCTCTTGTGACCATTGGTATTGGTTTGGACAAGGGGCTAGATGCCCATTGCCACCCTTTTTGTTGATGTGTTGCAAAAAACAATACTCAAAGGATAGTATTCCTCTTCTTCCCTCTTTTTTTTGGAAGGGGGGTCTTGGGCAGGGATGATGTCGTTCTCTCGACCATATATTTTGGTAACCAATACAAAAGGTTTCTAGCTGAAACATCTTGTAAGGTCTCCCGCTGGTCGAGTACCCATAGGCCCTTCTCCCGTTGATCGAGTCCATTGATGGATATGGGTCTTAAGCGCTCTACCTATACTGTGTTAAACGAGATATCAACTTATCCATGTGATTAGATGCATAAATATTTCATAGAGCGTAAATATCCATATATAAGTAAGTATTAGTCCAGACACTTCATGGTTCAATTAACTAAATACACGATTTATGGCAGAATATTGAATTTATAATTGATCATTGATCATTCCTTATAGTGACAAGTATTTATAATGAAGCACTTCAAAAATAAAAATGTGCGTCCCTATAAAAACGTCGGCTGGATATCGTTAAAACTAAGATGTACAGATGTATGCACTTATTTATTCACTGAAGTACATAAATAAAGTATATAGATATGAGTTCGTGCAAAATGTACACAGCCCATAAATGGGCGTCGTGTGCGCACACATAATCGCATAATCTATAATAAAGTCAAGTAAACACAGACTATCGAGTACTGACCCTGTATCCAAATTTGTTTCAAAGATGCTGAGCTGAACATAAACCCGAGCGTCCATGAGGTTGGAAAATACTCCCTCTTTATGAAAATATGCTAATTTAGTAAACTGGCAGCATACATATGGCTAAGCAACTTAAATTTTGCCGACTATTCATGATTCAGTAAATTAAATACTTGAGAGATGTTATTGAATGGGTCAAATGCAAACGTCTACAAACGAGATTATAAGTGGGCACCATGTGAATCATACTTTCTAGAGCATATTCAACGACATGGTTTATCAGAACAGTTACCATGACAAAACAAAAAAGGGTAAAAGACTAGAATAGTATGAAGAGTCCAAGAACAAAAGGTCTTGAGTGGAAGTATACAAGGACTGTTGGCTAAAATTTCCAATTCTAATTAAAGTAAGATCATATGTTGAAATACTTTGGCGAGACTGGACATTAACAAACCAAAGTGACAACCTATTAACATGCACAAGTAAATGATTCAAGCATGAAAAATATCCTCACACTCCAGACTCGCTATAAAGGCCAGGAACTTAATAATCATATATATATGCAAGGCTAGGCATTTCTAAATAAAACTTTCAGATATTTTAAATGAATCAAACGCGAGGGATTGAAAAATTCTTACATCCCATGAAGACGCTTGTTCCTGTAGACTGGTGTAATGCTTCAAATGTCGCTCCATTCATTGTAGTCACCTATGGGTGATGAGCAACCATCCTCGTCATTGATTTAAATTCTGTTGGTGAGTACTTTGGAGCTGGTTGGAGCTAAGTTTCCTGTCTTGAGATCCCAACTGCCCAGTGACTGAAACTTCTAAGGGATAATGAGTAGTAGGCGCCTAGTTGTAGCAGTAGTCAGTAGCTTCCCAATGACACCATATTTGGGCCAAGCCGCAGGTGCGTAGCAATCTTGTGCTCGTCCCCTGACCTTACTGATATTCAAGCTTACAATTCAAACTTCCGCGCAACTTCACAAATACAACAATGCATCAACATCCGACTGGTACACTTCGAGCTTGCAAGAGGATCAATGATAAAGGCGCTCTGCAACACACGCGGTGAGGGTGTTGGCAATCAATTGCCTTAATACTCTTCTGAGGTTGAAAGAGGGTTGTTGACTGAGCATCACGCGACGAGTGGTGCAGTACCAAATAATAACACATTCAAGAACAACAAGTTTCTTGATCAACAATTGAGGTTCAAGAGACCTTTGGAACTGATTTCCATTTTCGTAGAATAGATCAGAGGCGTATTCTGTTTCTTAGCTTCTTTCTTTTAGAGTTGGGCTAGTGGTCTTACGGAGATGGGAAGTGCTGGTGGTGGTGTTACAAGTTGAGCTGATAGTAAGAAACATGGATGAAGGCGGCCTGATGGTTCCCAGAAACATCTTGTACTGCTAAGATGATACAAAGGTACTTCGAATCACTGAGTCCTCAAAAAGAGCCTAAGTGTTGGAGACAGTAAAGCAGTACAAAATAATGTTACATATTGATTCAGTATGATGCTAGGAAGTAACCAACAGCTCAACAAGATCCCTTCAGAACTGATCATAAGTGCATCACAGTATGATTCAATAAGAAAATAACGATTGGTGCAGTTCCAATCGATTACTCGGTCAAAAACTTCTAACTGCGACTCTTCCTTGCTCTCTTTATAAAATCACAGGTTTCTTCGTCATCGATTGAGATTTGATTCAAGAGGCTTTCGGAATGATTCTTCAATATCGTCTTAATTCGCTGAGTTGACAATTGCGCCGGCAGTGCTGATAGGTACAAGTGGCACAGTAAGAAGCGGTATTGATTAAGGCAGCTTGTACACAAGCGAGAACGGTTGGATGAGAATTCCTTAAATGAATAAAATGAACACTGAAACAATGCGCCGTTGACTGATGAGAAGGAAGACCTGATGCTTTATAGGACTCCCGCTTGGTGGTCTCACGACTATTTCTTCTGAAAATAAATCTAAGGCACTTGACCGTGATTCATTAGCAAGCACCAACAAGCATTTGATCTCATGACTAGAAAATAACATTTAAAATGAAATTAGTTTGCTGGTCAATAAGACGAGTTCATTTTGGAAGTTCCAAGCTTAGAAGACCGATTTAAATAAAAGTAAGGCCGTGTGAAATCGTCAAATTTTATAGTCATGTTATGAAAATAAAGCCAATTAAGTTATATTTCTAGTACTAGAAATGGTATTAGCTCAGCTGTAGCATTATTCGTGTTTGTATAACGATATACAAGTTTAAAAGATTTGCAACCTAATCATTCTTTCAAAATAATTGAAATTACGTGTATAGAGGGTGTAATACTTAGCTTGTATTTTAACACAGAGGTGGCTACTGCCATGTTTTGACTGTTGCAGTCGTGTTTAATGAAGTTGTAGTTGTCCCTTATTAACTCCAGCGGCTCTTTGTACCATTAATGGGAGTTCTGTTGGCACCGAGTATCCCTGGTGCAGTCGAGCTTTTCAATGAGAAGTCACTTCTGCAATTTGTGTATGGCCGGCTGCAAGTAAATCTTGGGGCTGCTCTGAGCTAAATACCTTCAAAGTCTCCACCATCTATCTTCGACTTCTGATGATTATAATCCACTTTATTTCGGCTAATACACGCCTAGAAATTTAGAAATTCTTGCCAATTTTTAAGTGATGGAGCCGGTGTCCGATCGGCAAAGAGGGAAGCGGCACTGGGGTCATCATTTTGAATCTATCTTCTTCTTCAAATTCTTCATTTAACAGCCACAAACCCTAGCAATAAGGAACCCTAAGTCAGATTCAAGTCAAATTCAGAACAAGAAACCAGATTCCACCTGTTCTTCACTGTTGCCATGAATCAACCAACAGACCCATCCTTAATCTTTCTGCAACCATGAACCCATCTACATTCTACAGCATCAACTCAATAATCAACCACGGAAACTTCTTATAGTGTTCACTGCCAACAACTTTGACTGCAACTTGATTCCACACACCCATCTCAAACACTCTACCAGCGAGCCACCTTCTTTCTCATGTATTATGCTCAACTGCAGACCATTTTCTTTAGCTGTAGTTTCTCATCTTGTCTTCAAGCACAGATACAACTCAACCCACCTTTCTTCCGTCCTTTTTTTTTCTTTTCAACCCACAACTCAAATGGCAGCAGCTTTGAATCCGAGACAACCCCACTTCACTTAATCAAACAAGAACTCTAATTACCACTTCAATCCACCATTTTTCACCTTCAAACAGATCCGGACATCAAACCCAGATCTACAGTGAGACCCATCTTCTTTCTCCTTCAACTGAGTTCTTTCTCGTTCAATTTCTTTAGTTTCCGTCCAGAACATAGTGAACCCATCTGATTTCTCTTCTCTCTAACAGATTCACAAGAATCACAACCCCTATCACAGATTCACCTTCAATTTCATCCTACAATTGAGTTTCACAGAAAGACCTTCAATTAGATAACATGATTCATCCTCTAAGACCATGTTGCATATGTTGTTCTATATTGAACAACTAAAAGAATCATCTAATAAATTAGAATCATGAAATAATGACAGATGAAATTTCAGGTGAGATAAAATTCAAATCTATCTGATGGGTAATGTGAATTAAGGTGAGATGACTACAGATCAATATCCTGATCACGATTTAGACAGTAAAATCGAGATGAATTTGAAGTTTTAAGGTTTTTCATAATCGTAAAATCATTTTTAAGAAGTCTTAGTTTCAATACGAAACCTATCAATCAAGTTTATAAATTAAATTTAGAACTAGAGGAGATTAAACTTGTCTTTCAATCAAAGCCGACAATTAAATGTAACCATGATATCTAAGTTTTAAAACCCTAAGTTGATTTTCCCTGAATTTTGAATCCAAACCGATTAATTGACAATTACAATCGAATCAAGAGATTGAGAAGAGATATCACTTATCTTTAGATGAAATTGTGTTGAAGTCGCCCAAATCAATTCTTGCATTCTTCTTTGACGACGATCTCATGACCAGAGACAGAGAGGATTGTTGTTCTTTGTATGGACTCTGTGGAACAAAGACGCGCCGATGTGCTTCGGTGTAGTCGGAGAATGAGGACGACGGTGTTATGAAGGTGAAGCGCGGAGTCTTGAAAGTGAGTATAAGAGACGGGAGGGATGGGGTAGTGAAGCGGCCCTAGTGGACGCGGAGGTGATGATTAATTTTTTTTATTTTTTTTTAAGCATGCGTGAAAAGGGGACAGAGGAGACGCGAGCAGGCCCTGTGGTGGTCGCGTCTTCCTCCTTAAGAGAGAGAAAATATTCCCTTCCAAATACCGTTTCATTCTTTTTTATAGATTTTTCTTTTTTTTTTTTGAAACATACGTTTTTCTCCTTCTTTATTATAAAAATATCTTTCTTCTTTAATAAGTTAACATTGACTTTTTGATCAACAACCTTTTACTCTCTTTGATCTCCTTATTCACTTTGCTATCCTTGAATATTATATTTAGGGTCGGACCAAACCCTTTTTCGGACCGGATCGAGTCCTCAAGTCCCTAGTCCCTTGTGGATTTTGGCTTACAAATCATGTAATGACCTTCTAACCCAAATAGTGAATTTTCATGTATCAACAATCGTCATGTATAATTGTATGAGTGTTTGTTTAGGAGCGCTATTAAATAAGCATGAATGCATATCTATTGCTAGACTAGGGTTTTGAGATACGGAATTGTTGATAAACCTTGTCATAAGTAGCATATTGTGATTACCAATTGTATTCAAAACCTTTGTGTGATTGCAGTAGAAGCTTGACCTACGTTAAATAGAATATTCATAGTATATCTATTGCATTGATTAGTCTAATTCATAGAACTTGCTCTTGGAGAATTAAAACTAGTAGCACGTTGCATTAGGTTGTTCTTTGAGAAGTAATTGCATTCATCGTTATGGTATGTGATGACATAAGGAATTTGCCGGAGTATGCTCTCGATGTGATCTCTAGGACTCTTGATAATTAATGATTAAGTGATAACTCTAGTTATTAGTCAACGCGCATGTCTTGTGATTGAAGATGAACCCTTAACCAATACTCTCAACCTATTGATTCTCTTTATTCGAGTTCGCTAGTATAATTAATATAATCATTTTAGTCTTAAAACATAAAATCTCCCCAATTCACATAAGTTTTCAAATACGAATAACAACACATATCTCCATGTGGATCGAATCTTTCCTTATAACTATACTCTTATTTATAATTGTGAAGTGAAAAAACTTGAAATAATTTTGCTTGGCTGACAACCGACCAGGATTCAAGGTAGAGCCATGATAAAAAGTAGTTGAATGGTTGATTAACAATGTGAATTGAAACAATTCTCCCTTGCAAAAAGACTGAAATCAAACTACTAATATTACCTTGTTCATCAATCAGTCGTACCAAATGAATAAACAATACCCATCGCTATTAGTTCATGTATTTTTTGGAACCTACCAATTAAAATAAATTGTTAAAAATTAATAATAAGAACCAGAAAATACTAACAATGATAACAATGAACCAAGCTTATGGTGATTCAATTGGTCTTTAGTGGACAAATCGAGATCAGTATAACCTTTTGAAAAAAGTGTATCAATGGGAAGTGATGAAAGATATTTTATCGAGATGATATGAGTCAATGGTTCTCCATGTAAAAAAAGGAAGAAAAGATTTGATTTAGTAAAATTTTGATAAAAGAATCATTTTTAAATATTGTTTGTGGGTAAAAACGATTAAGGAGTAAAAAGAGAAAATTGATAGAGTAGGCATTGCCAGTTGAACCAAGTCGTTCAATGAGCAAATCGTTTGAAAACCAAAACATTTGTATTGTATAAGTACTTTTAAGATTCGAGAGATCAATCTGTACGAAATTGGCCTAAATCAAGAAATGATCGTTCCAATTTCGTTTCTGTCACAAAGGAAAGAGAAGGGTTGATTTGTAGATAGGGAAGCATAGAAGGTATTGAGATCAATGAGATTGAATATCAATGATGATGAGATGTGTTAAAGTGAAGACGAAAGTGAAGACGAAAGTGAGTTTTATGAGAGTCTCAAAGGTGATAGCTCTATGATCTGTCGATAGGTTAAAGAACCTATTTATACCGGTGGAAGTTAACATATTGATCCCGTAAGTGGTGACAGTTGTAGAGAAGTGGAAGAGTAGAGAAGTGGAAATCATGGTGAAAACCGACTCCATCGTGTTAGTGGGACATGACAGTTGTACGACCACTATTCCCTTCACTCATTCAACTACCGACACGACTTTTATACTTTCTCACCGTGGGTATATTGTTGTGCCACACGTGTTGTAAGAAGCCATACCAAAACCCTGGTGAATGTGACATAATTGATGTCTCGAGCATGGTTAAGTCTATTTTATATACGTGTATTAATTGGTCAGTTGTTGACCTAGCTAGAGTGTCAATCTTAGCATATTGATGATTCTAGTATACTGATTCATTAATGGATGAAGCATAAGTTGTATGCTGAAACAAGCAATGATGCTTGACAGATCATAGACGTAAAGAGTTCGATTGATTTTGACATTGGTAGTTGTGGTGTATCATTGTGTCAGCTGAGGAGCAATAATACTCGAATGATCTTGTTGAATTAGTAAGCATAGGCTTAATAGAATTACTGGATCGATCAGAGACCAATATATATACGCGTGGGTATTGACATGTTGAGCGAATTCATATGAGCATCAAGTTGTTTGAGCCTCGAGTTCGTGCGAGCTTCAATCGCGTGAGCGTTGGGTCGTGTGAGCACCAAGTAGTGTGAGTGCTAGCAATTGTAATAATATTTTTCCCTGTCAAAGTAAGACAAATTGAGGTTATTTTAAATATTGGTAGCGGGACCAATTGAATTATTTTTTTAATTAAGCAATAAACCCTAATATGGCAGGTGAACCAAATGGCAGACGAACCAAATGACAGATGAACTAAACTGCAGATGAGGGGCTAGTGGAGAGACCGACCAGAGAGGAGGGGAAGTCCCAGAGAAAGGAGGACCAACCATGGACTAAGCACAAATTTGGAAGTCAGCGGGACTATGCTTCGCGTATCATGTCGTCTTTCTAGCAATATTTTGATAATAGAGAAAATTTCGCGTAAAGACCAATTGATATGAAGACCAAAATTTATGGAATACAAATAATAATCTTTTAATTAAATAGTAGCGGGACCATTCTATATAGATCTGTAGAGCATGTGTCCTTGAAGCAAGAGAGAGTCTAGGTTTTTGGTAGAAATATCAAAAGAGTTTTAACGGAAAGAGGAAACCCTAAAATAAAAATAATAAATCTTGGAGAAAATATGGGAGTAGGGACCGGCCAAGGGAGGCCAGCCGGTTGGCGCATGTCCCACAATCTCCTCTTTTTTTAATGTCCTCCTCTTATTTATTCTTTAAAGATCTTCCTCATTGAAGTTCTTGCTCTTCGAAGACCATTATTGTTATTTACATCCATGGGTGTTAGCCATGATGTCCGGAAATTTCAGATATGACGTTCTTTAGTAAAAACGTTGTAGATTCTCATACGATATTTGTGTTTGATGATCACCCCCAATTCGGAATTCTGAAATCGCTGGCTACATCACAACGCGGAAGGATTTAGGTTTTGAGCTCGTTTCGGTTATCAAACGGAGTAAACAGAAACCTTCCAGGAACTTTTACCTGAAATTCTGACAGTTTTCAGCTTGTAGTTCGTCTAGGGTTTGGGATATACCTCTTAGACCGTTGCTCGGAATGAGATAACCTTTTAGTATGTTGTAGTAGACATATAGAGAAACATATGTTGTTGAGAACATTTTGCCCCATTCCATATCCATTACCACGTTTTGGCAGGGTGATTATTATGATATGTCAGAAAATGGGTATCAACCAATGTTAGGGTTTTGTTATATTTCAACAAATACAGTAAAACCTCTATAAATTAATAATGTTGGGACTGAGATATTTTATTAATTTAGCGAGATATTATTATATCGATAAATTAATA
>JAJJMC010011023.1:7313746-7435365 GCA_023531435.1 Papaver californicum | reverse complement strand
TCACAAACAAGATAATTTCAAGGAATGATGAATTATTTAGTCAATTTATGGCGGAGGATCTCATAGTGGCAGATGAAGAAGGTGCAAGTACTAGTCAAGAAAGCACAAAAATTGACATTGATGCAAGTGCGGCGAATATTGAGTTGATGAACAATGTTAGAGATAACATAGCAGGGAAGTATTGTACAAATATAAAATTGTTGTAATGTGTGAAATTTTTGTGCTAGCTTATAACTAATTTTGAATTGTTTTGAAAAAAAACTTATAACTAATTTTTGAATCAATTTTAACTTATAACTAATTTTTGAAAAATGTGTTTTTAAAAACAGTCATACCGAACAGTTTTTTAAAATTTATTAAAAAATAAAAACAAAAGAAAAATATATGTTTTAAAAACACTAAAAAATAATTTTTAAAAACTAATTTTAAAAATCATACTAAACACGTCCTTAATTATCCCTCGTATTTTCCATTTCTATTTTCTATCATACAGGTTACGTTCTTAATTATCCCTCACATTTTCTATTTATATTTCTTTTATCAATAAAGCCTCGGTTTGCTTTAGAAAAAAGATTGTTGTTGAATTCTCACGTATCTAAATTATCGTTTAAACTCTCAATTTACAATTTGAGTACTATTTGCAATGATCATCCAAAGGCCAAAAAAACGAAATTTGTTTTTTAATATTAAATTATATATATCTCAATTTGAAAAAATGGAAATTTTACTGTCAAACCATGTTAATAATCTTTTTATGAAAGAAACCAAACATTTGAACCTTCGCAAACTAATGCGAGGTAGAAATGAACTAAAATTTGAAACTTATATTTTTTGGACAATTTTCTAAAAAATTAATATTTTTAATGGGATTTTGATAAAGTACCCTCCTTTTAAAATATACTAGATGAAAGTACTTCATTTTTAAATATTATCTAAAGTACCCTTATTTAACCTGATGAATTTGAGGGCCACCAAAAACTAATTAGGGGCTACTAATAAAACAAAATAAGGTCATTTTGAAGTAATCTCAATACATCCCTTATCTATATAATTTATATAATGGCTAATCTACCCTTGCTTAATTAGTGTTAATTTTGATTAATTAGTTGATTAATTTGGTTATTAGAAAATTATTTGAGTTAGTTTTGGATTATAAATTGAGAGTGTTTTGGATTGATTTTTCGAGTTATAGTTTTTAACAATCGGTAGTATCGTGATTTATTTTCATTCTGATTGTACAATCGGTAGTTTAATGGAGTACTTAAACTACCAATTATAACTGTCGCTCCAAATTGAAAATCCAAATTTTTTGAAAAATTTCAACATTTTGTCTTGGTACAATCGGTAGTTTAAGAATTCCTTAAACTACCGATTATAATAAGTATCCCCAAATTGGAAATCCAATTTTTTTGAAAAATTTCAACATTTTTTCTTGGTACAATCGGTAGTTTTAGAATTCCTAAAACTACCGATTATAATAAGTAGCCCCAAATTGGAAATTTTTGCAAAATTTTAACATTTTGTCTTGGTACAATCGGTAGTTTAAGAATTCCTTAAACTACCGATTATAATAAGTAGTCCCAAATTGAAAATCCATTTTTTTTGAAAATCTTTAACATTTTGTCTTGGTACAATCGGTAATTTTAGAATTCCTAAAACTACCGATTATAATAAGCAGCCCCAAATTGGAAATCCAATTTTTTGCAAAATTTCAACATTTTGTCTTGGTACAATCGGTAGTTTAAGAATTCCTTAAACTACCGATTATGATAAGTAGCCCCAAATTGGAAATCCAAATTTTTCGAAAAATTTCAACATTTTGTCTTTGTACAATCGGTAGTTTAAGAATTCCTTAAACTACCGATTATAATAAGTAGCCCCAAATTGGAAATCCAATTTTTTTTGAAAAATTTCAATATTTTGTCTTGGTACAATCGGTAGTTTTAGAATTCCTAAAACTACCGATTATAATAAGTAGCCCCAAATTGGAAATCCATTTTTTTTGTAAAATTTCAACATTTTGTCTTGGTACAATCGGTAGTTTTAAAAAATCGTAAACCATAAACGATAATTCTTAAACTACCGATTACTGATGAATTTACTCAATCGGTAGTTTGTTCAAACTACCTAACTACCGATTGTACATGTAAAATTTGAAGAACATAACTTGTTAAAAATAAATCGATAGCAAATCAAATGATAGCTCAAAAAAAGTACATATAATCATCTCAAATGTTATACCTTAAAACCGGAAATGTTAAACACTAAAATAATATCTTTTAATTTAACGATTACAATCTAATTCCTAACTTTTTTGGTTTTAGGAAGAAGAGCACGAGTAACAGAGGCTTCAGGTTCATTAGGTTGAGGAGCAGGGACATTCGCTCGAGGAGCAGCACTCATTGAACCGCGAGCACGTTTAGTCTTTTTAGAAGTTACATTCCTCGTCTCCGTCGTCGTCGTGCCGGTATCTCCGAACTGGAGAGCATAAGCTTCGTTATCAAGGTTGTCAAGGAGGTCTTTACCTCCCCCATTGAGGCACGAACCTATCTTGTTCGACAGAAATGCAATCCTCTTCTTCTGTTTTTAGGAAATAACAATCGAACGATTATTATCTATAATATTGACCCGTAATACTAAAATCAAAAGGAAATAAAATTAAGTACCAGCTTTGCTAATCCCGACGGGTTGACTTTGATGATGGACCTATATTGGTTTACCCCGGTGATCTTTCCTTTATCTTCACGAATCACTTTAAAATGAGAATGCTCCCGGTACCATACCATATATGCTGAGGTTATCTCATCACCTCGGTTTACAGGTCTCCCCTCGTCGATCACGTAATGCATTCTGTTGTTCCAATCTTCAACAGATAGGTTGGGCGTGTAAACAACTTAGATCGTGCCCTTAATCTTCAGAGAGTCGGGGACCTTGTGTCCTCGTCTCTTCCTTGGTTGTTTCTTTGTAACAGTTTCTTCTTCTTCTTGGGTAGCATTTGGTCCACCTTAAGGAGCACTTGGTCCTCCTTCTTCGTTTTGGATAACGCTCTTTTGTCTTCTAGCACTAGCGGTAACCTTCTTACCTCCTTCACGACGAGGCCCTGATAGAATTAGATCGTTCATTTGCTAAGTACGTTTTTCCCTTTTTTTTATACAAGATAAAGAAAAATTATTTCAATACATAATCGGTAGACAAAGTAAATATAACTCAACGTATTGTTAACAATCGGTAGGTAAAAAAACAATGTAACCACCGATTGTGTACAATCGGTAGTATAAAAATAACTTAACTACCGATTATGCACAATCAGTAGCACGGGCTCTACACTAACTACCGATTGTGTGTAAAAAAATGGGAACACAAGTCTATGGACACACGCACAATCGGTAGTTACATAAAAAATTTAACTACCGATTAGTGTAAATTTGTATCCAGTAGAATAATCGGTAGTTTAGGTGTAAAAATAACTACCGATTATGATCGATGTTTTTGAGGTTCACTAACTAGCACAATCGGAAGTTTAACATTAAACGAAACTACCGATTATCACTACTTTTGCATCCAGTAGAATAATCGGTAGTTTAGGTCTAAATATAACTACCGATTGTGATGGGTGTTTTTGAGGTTCATTGAACACTCACAATCGGTAGTTTAAGCCTATACAAAACTACCGATTATTACGAATTTTTTATACAGAAGAACAATCGGTAGTTTTAACCTAAAGATAACCACCGATTGTGCATGATTTTCATGAGCAGTGAAGAACACTGCCACAATCGGTAGTTTAATACAACCACGAAACTACCGATTGTGCAATCTAACCTAAAACCCTTGGTATTCTAGCTAGTAATTCATGCGATTTAAGCAATATAAACACAAATTATGGTAAACCCCTTACCTTATTGGAGCCATCAACTGCTGGAGAGGCAGATTTTCGTAATCGGACTCCGTTTCTACTTCATCCTCATCGCGTTCATCGCTTTCTTCGTATTGTTCTTGAACAATTTCTCGATCTCTTATTATTTCGGAAAATGGCGGCCACTGTGTATTAGGAGGTTGACGACTTGTTTGCTTTTGTCGAGGCATCTTTAGATTGTAGTAACGGCGATGAATTGGTTTACGATTAATCGGTTGAAGATGAGAAGAAAATGGTGGAAAATCGGTAGTTTTAAGTGTAATCGGTGGTTTTGAAATTGGAGAGGAGAAGAAGAGAGTTGCAAAATCGGTAGTTTGAAATGAAAGTGTGAAATAGGTTTAGGTTTAGGTTTTTTGGTAATAATTTGATTACTCAAAGGTTTTATGGTAATTTTACATACCCCTAGGTTACCCCTTAGCCATACCCATTGGATTGCTTTAAAAAATTAGCCCCTAATTATTTTTTTGGCCCTTAAATTCGCCAGGTTATTTAACCGTTTTTCTTTTCTTCAAATAACGGTTTCCATCCAGTTAAGTGCTAGGTGGCAATTATCTCATCTACTAAAAATTCTATTTACCTCTAAATCACATCCCCTTTGGTGTGGAGGGTAAATGATTTGACGATCCTGAAAGTGGTGTAATGATTTCAAACCGGCTCAACGAACCTGAAAGCGGTGTTATGATCCTGAACTGGGCTCGACAAACCTGAAAAGTGTTATAGAAGGTCGATTCTCCACCAACCAAAACCCCCCCAAGACACTTGGAAATGATGTAACAAACCTGAAAAACGGTGAAACGATCCTGGACCGAGCTCGACTAACCTGAAAAATGATGTAGAAGGTCAACGAGGCTACAAGGTAAATAGATAAATTTTAAAAAAATAAGTTAGTGTTGACTAACCTAGATGGAAAAACTAGATGTGAGAGCATGTTAGAAAAGTTTTAAATATGAAACTCTTTATATAGAAAACTCAATAAAACAATCTTAAATTTTCATTAAAAAATAATAATTGAATAATCTTAATTTCTAAATTATCAAAATACTTGATATCTAAGCTAAAAATATTTTCTAAACTAATAAAACCCTAAAACAATTTTTTTTTGATGATATTTCTTGAAATTACTTATTTATTAGAAAAAAAATAACAATCGACTTTCGAAAGTAATTGGTAGGGGTGTACTAGGTTGGGAATTGTATGGATATTAATACATTATGATTTTGCCAAAGTCTAGCGAACTTATATTGAATTTATGTGGAATGTGGTGGATTAAATTGGATTATTTTATAAAATTATGAAGAATGATAAAAATTTTAAAAAAATTATTGGGGATTGGATTGGATTTTTTTAAAGAATAGTGGAAAATGATAAGAACGGTAGTGATGGTGGTGTTGGCAGTGAGATTTGTAATTATGTAGATAAATCTCAATTCGAATGCACCCATGTAAGTGAATAGGTCGAAAAGGGAAAGTAATTAAGTGTACTAGTTACTTAACTTTGCTTAAAAATCAAACTTGTATTTAAATACATAATGAAGTAAGGAGCAATGAGCATCATCATTTCTTAAAAAACAAAGCAACAACATTTTCGAATTTGCTAGCATGAGTGAAAAGTTACAAACCGAATATCACGGAAAGCATTCATTCCCGTGAAACAAAAATAATTGAGAAAAAAAAGTTAAAATGCCTTTTCCTTTTCAAATATTACCATCACCAATTTCCCATCCTAAGCAAGATTACGCATGGGTCCCAACCCCACCAAACATGGCTCCCATTATCCTAAGTACTTGAAAGCTAATTATCAAAGTAGCCGGTAATTACAACCCCTACCAAATAAAAAGCAACGTCTCTTTTTCAATGATCAGTATAAAAACCACTGAATAAATCAATCAAAGAGCCATAAAATACACTCCATATTTTACTCTATTGAGAAAACCTTTTTTCTACTGAAGAAAAATGAATGATCATAATAAGATTGATGAAGAAGATCATCACAATAGTAGTGATCAGATTTCACTCCTTACATATCCTTCGGCATTGTACTATGTTCAAAGCCCATCAGACCATAGTACTAATAATACTGATTGCCGAAACAATGAGTTGGCTTTCATAAGTTCTCCTTATGGATCGGATGATAAGTACATCTCAACAAATGCTCCGAATTCAATCCACGGCGAAGACGTGTCTCGATCCTTACTCTCGCGTTATTCGTCTTCTCGTGGCTCCAATAATTCTTTCGTACATGAGAAAAAGATTACTTATGGAGTTAACGAAGATTTTCATGAGAAAAATATAGGTATGGATGAGATAGATGAAGATGATGATGATGATCCGCGTTTAATACTCTGCGAAAAAAAGAAACAAAAAGATCAACATCATCACGAAGAAAGAAAATGTTGTGAGATCGAAAATGATTATTATAACGATGATGATTTTTATGGAGATGGCAGTGAAATTGGATTTTGGAGACTGTTTTCGTTTGGTACATATAACTCATGTTGGTGGACTTTGATTCAAATATTCTGGAGAATCTTAGTGAGTTTTGGAGTTGCATTGCTTGTTTTCTACTTAGCTACTAAACCTCCTACACCAAAAATCTCTATCAAGGTATATCAACACTAACTCTTAAAATCACTAAACAGTTATAATTAATATAATGCTACTCCATAAACAGTTAGAGTGTGGATCAATTTATCTGAGACCATTTAACTTTGATTTCGTATGTTCTGCATATACCTACTTGCAGGTGGCAGGGATTCCACAATTTCGTTTGGCTGAGGGTGTGGATGGGTCTGGCGTGACCACAAAAATCCTCAATTGTAACTGTTCCCTGGCTTTGGAAGTCAACAACAGGTCAAAACTTTTTGGTCTTCACATCCATCCTTCCACCATCCGAATGTCTTTTGGTCCTCTTGTGTTCGCTACGTCAAGGCCTACGACCAAGGTAAAATGCCTTTGATTCTTTCTTTTCGATCGTTACTGATAATTTTATAAATAAGATAATATTATATGTTGTATTACATTTAGATGTAATCAAGGTTGTTACATATCGGATTTCGGTTCGTATCGGTCGAGAGCAATACACTGGTACGCCGGTATATCGGGAAAATTTCGGTTCAAATATCGGTGAAATATCGGTCCATATATTTTATACCTATAATTTTATGAAAAAATACTAGTTCACATTTTATAACTATAAATATATTTTAACACGTTATAACAAACGTTTTTTAACAAAGTTTAGAAAGAAAAACTAGTAATCATCTAAAATATATAGATCCATAGATTTCATACAAAGTTCAAACTGGAAACATAAGAAAAACAAGAACAACTTCAAAGTTCATCGTCTAAAATGCTAAGTAAACAAGGATATTACAATTCTAATCGAAATCATTAGATTAATTATAGATATTATCATATCCATATATAATTCTAAAATATCATAAAAAAATATGAGTAACAATTGAAATCCTAAAAAAAGGATTTTTTTTTAATTTTTTTTTTTCAAAAAATAATAATAAAAAAAATCGGTCGTATCGGTCCATATCGGCCGATATTTCGGTCAAATATCGTTGGCCGAAATTTCGGATTTCGTCTTCATTTCACTCCGAAATTCGAAATTTCGGCCATTTCGGCCGAAATTAACAACATAGGATGTAACATGCCCCTTAGGAATTTTTTTTGATAAATTGTTGTATAAAAGCCCAAACGTAGATTAAAAAGCCTACACTGATTGATAAAGAATAGGAAATTTACTGGTTGGTTTAAAAATTCATGACCCATTTAATTTAGGGTCCAGCCAGATTTAAGTTTTAACCAGAGGTCGAAAAATATAAAAATTATCTAGATGTCCAAATTTTATATGTGAGAAATGAAATCACCTTCTTCTCCACTTTTCACGATCCCTCAACACCCACATACAGGGAATTAAAAAACAAAAACGAATAAAAAACCAACGAAATCGAAAACCAAAACCCAGTGAAATCTCGATTTCATAGAAATAAAAACCTAGATTATAGAAAATCACCAAAATCGAGATCTACAATGAAGAAATCATTAAAAATCCCTATTTTATCTAAAACTATAAAGAAATCTATATTTAGGTGACTGATGGTGAGAACAAGATTGAAGAGTATAGAGAATATACAAAAAATACCTTAGAAGAAAAGAGCACACAAAAAAATAGAGTAGATAATCCAACAATACATATTGACCTAACATTACATATTGATATGTAATGAAGGAAAATACGTACCGAAGGAAAAAGTGTATGATCCTTCTGTACATATTGGTATGTGCTGAAGGAAAATAAGTACTTAAGGAAAAATATATGATCCCACAGTATATATTGATATGTACTGAAGGAAAAAGTGTAACCACATTACATAATGATATGTATTGAAGGAAAAAAATGTATGATCCAACAATATATATTGATCTGACAGTACGTATTGAATGAAAAAATGTATGATCAAAACCAATAAATTTAATCAAAGATAAAATTAACAAAAATAATAAAATCAAACTAACCGCAAACAAAAAAATGATCACTTTAATCGACTAAATCATATTCATATCGTTTGAATACAACCTTCGTCTTCCAACATTGAATATCATATCTAGATGAAGAAGAAGATTAAAAAGTTTAAACAAAACCCAAAATTGATGAATTTGTATCTCTCTTTCTTTTTCTTCATGGATTTATTATCGAATCTTCTTCTTCTTCTTCATCATCACTTGCTTCTCTTATTTTCTTCCTCCATTGTAAAAATTCAATCGAGAGAAAACAAAAGTATAAGGACAAAATAGATAGGGTTCAATCAACATAACAAATGTATATGTGAAGGTAAGAGTATTTCAGGTATTTAAAAAAAGTACATAACAAGTCTCACACATTTTTGGTCTTGGAAATAATATTTTTGATCCAAAAACAAATTTTTGGACCACCGATTAAACCATCTCTAATGGATGGACTAGACATAAATGAGTCTTCAAAATAGGATTAACTAGTAATTCCTAGATAAAGAATCCTATTTTAAAGCATACAACTTTATTACCCCGACTAGTGTAAGTTGATAAGGGGTATCCTAGGGATAGTTAAATTACTTATATATCCTTATTAATTTTATTTATTTACCTTTTTATTCATTTTATTTATATTTTAAATTTTTTTATTTAATTTCTAATTAATTTTTGAAATATTTTTTTTATTATGTTTTAGAAAAAAAATGATTTTATTGTTTCATCGAATCAGTCGAACCTAAGTTCGGCTGATAACTTGTTAGCCGAACCTAATTTTTTTTTAAAATATACCTAGGTTTGGCAGACAAGTTATAAGCCGAACTTATGAATATTCTCCATATACGAAGAATACCCAAGGTTTGGCTAATAACTTGTCAGTCGAACCTAGGTATTTTAAAAAAAAAGGTTTGGTTGATAATTTATCAGCCAAGCCTAGGTCGAGGTTTTCTTATCGTATAAATAAAGAAAAAAATTTAATAAAAAATAAAAATAAAAATTAACAATAAAACTTTAAAAAGTAAATAATTAATTTTTTTTATAAATATAAATGATAAAGGTATTACTGTTATTATTTAAAAATGTTGGATAAGGGGTGATGAGTTTTACAACCTAGTGACCCTACTTTATCACCATTGGGTATGCCTTAAAATTGAATTCTTGACAAAACCACACTGATTTTGAAAACCTAAAACAGAATTATACCAACAACTATTAAAATTTTCAAAACCGTAAAATTATCATCAGCCCTAGGATGTTAGCCACCATGACCACCACATAAAATACCTTTGATTCTTTGAATGTATATTTCGACTAATAACTTGTTAGCCGAATCTAGGTATTTAAAAAAAATAGGTTTGGTTGATAATTTATCAGCCAAGCCTAGGTCGAGGTTTTCTTATCGTGTAAATAAAGAAAAAAATTTAATAAAAATTAAAAATAAAAATTGACAATAAAATTTTAAAAATAAATATAATAATTATATAAATATAAACGATAAAAGCATTATTATTATTATTTAAAGATGTTGGATAAGGGGTGATGGATTTTACAACCTAGTGACCCTATTTTATCACCATTAGATATGCCTTAAAACAGGATTCTTGACAAAACCACAATGATTTTGAAAACCTAAAACAGACTCATGCCAACAACCATTAACATTTTCAAAACCGTAAAATTATCATCATCCCTAGATGTTAGCCACCATGACCACCACATAAAACACCTTTGATTCTATATATCGGTAAATTAATAATCTTTCAAAAATTAGATATTGTTTTGGTTCCAAATTTAACAAATACTTTTAGATTAATAATCTCAGCAATAGTATATAAATTTATTTATTTTAAAAGTTATTTTTATCTATTTTTGAATCATAAATACTGTTTAAATTTTTTAATTATTAGGGTAAAATAAAAAATTATTTACATATCAAAATTCTCAAAGTAAAAATTAATAGAAAATATTTAATCAAGTTGTATTTCATCTCCAATTGTTTATACTACAGTAGAAAGTATGTGTTGTCATGTTTGGTTGGAGTGTGTCCTTCTGTAAAACTTATACCATTGAAAATATTTATAATAGATTTGAATAATGCTCTCTACATTCCCAAAAGAACGATATTTTTTCCTATCTTTTTATGTCTCCAAAAGAATGATAATTAACAACAAATAATGCCGCATTCCTAAAATTATTCTTTTAAAATCTTACTCAATTATATATATACTTTTAAAAATGTTTTCCAATAATATAGAGTTTAGAACAAACTGCGTTCTAATAAGAGAAATATGTCGTTTTAAAATTTTATTACATTGTTATATATAAGGGTAAATTTGGAAGAAAAAAAATCTAATAATTCCTTATTTCCTTTAGAAGTTTTCAAAAATGAATGTATCAATATTTTGGGGACGAAGATAACTGTATTTTGAAAATTGTCGTCATTTTTTTTTTAAAAACGCAACTAGGCTTGGATAATATAGAATTTGAGGCTTATCGAGTATTTTGATGGCGCAATGCGAAACAATTCTTCTTCTCAAACAAACTTCTGAAATTACCGTCATCCTTTGTCCAACGATTTAGATATAATTGTTTATTTTTATGGCATATATTTGTCTCCATAACGTAAAAAAAAAAGAGTTTTGTCCATTTTTATTTATATAGAAGGACAATAAATTTTGTTATAGTAATTTTGTATTTTATAAAATAAAATCTTTTAATAGTGACACATATGAGGACATGTATTGTTAGTTTACCTAAAATCCATCAAAACTTACAGATGGACCTATTTCGTCGTACCAAAAGAACTTGAAACATCACAAAACCATAAAAAAAAACACAAATATTCACATTACAGAATAAATTTATCTTCCTAAACTTATCTTCACACTTCAGTTTCTTCTTTAAATTTATGTACTCATGTATCAACTATTTTTAATAATTTTTTCTACAGATTTTAAATTTAAGGTTTTTTTTTCTCTCTTGGCTATATTAATAAGTTTGATTAGTTCACCTGAGTATATTTATTTAATATCTTCTTTTTATATTAATAAATGAATATGTATTTTTGTTTAATATAGTTGTCGCATCTATGATGTGGTGCTTGTACTAAAACCAACCAAATGGTTTAATCGATTGTTTTAGTTTCACATATTTTTTATTAATTATTTTTTTTAGTGTTAATCTTTTATTACAGGATTTTAAATTATATATACCCGTTGATACGTTAACAAGGTTCAAACTATATATTGGAACAAAGAATAAAGCGATGTATGGAGCTGGGCGAAGCATGCAAGACATGCTTATAGCAGGAAAAGGATTGCCATTGGTGATTAAGATAAACTTTAGGTCTAATTTTCATGTTATATGGAACTATGTTAAACCTAAGTTTAGTCATTATGCAGAGTGTTATTTAGTATTGCATGGTTCTTATGATAAATTGCATCAAACTCAGGTTTACAATAGTTACTGTAAAATTATCACTACTACTATTTGATTATTTCAATATTTACCTCGAGACATACTGAATGAAAGAAAAATATTTTTAACGATGAACGTATGAATTACTTTAAAATCGTAAAAAAAATGTAATTATAATATTATATTTTTGTTTTTCAATCCTAATTTGTTTGTCTGCTTCACCCCAATGTCATTTGGGTTAGTTTTTCTTTTAGTGAATATGTATCTTTGTCCCCCAATTTTGATTGGGTTTTCTCCTTTATTACGTTCCTGCTTATAACTAATCCTCTAAACCAAATCTAATTTGGTTTCCTCTTTAATTAAAGGCTTTTTTTAAATTAAAATCTTGTTAGTTTTTTTTTTATAAACAACTCAAACGGGGGGTTGACCTCTTTCAACACGGTAAGTGTTGTTGTTGTGGCAATATAAAGGGAAGAGATTAACTATTTTTTTTGTACATGCGATGGGAACTTGTTTTTGTTTTGTTTAATTTTTTTGGATTCAAGAGCATGTAAAGAAGATTATTTGTCCATCTCCGTCAGGTGGTTCAGTTTCTCTTTCAACACAATAATGTTGTTGCTTATGAAAATCGAAGTTAAGATGATCAATTGTTTTCAACTTAAAATTTAAATTTTTTAATCTTAATCTAGTTTTTTAAATTTCTCTTTTATGTCTTTAATATATGTTTTCTAATGATTTGAAGGTCTGACAATTTTATCTGTTCCATGAGGGTCTTAAGGCAATAGAATTAAAATATGCAAATCTTCCAACTGATCTTGTTTCCTTTCCGATTTGATTTTCTTCTGGTTGCTGTGATATCTTTTACATACATTGCAGGATCGGTTTTGATATGTTTTTCCTTGTTAGACATTTGATTCTCTAAGATATTACTCTACCTAGTAGTAGCTGGTTGTTTTCAACTTTGGTTAGCTCAAATCCTTAGGGATTTTTTCTTTGTCAAACTATTGCCTAAATTTCTGTTTATTAAGATGTTAAATACTTAGTGTGTTGTCTCTACTGCCTTAGCATAGTTTGTTGTCTCTACTGGGTTAAATGTATGTTAGCCATTTATTTTTATGCTTTCTTTTTTACTATTAAGGTCTCATTTGTTTGTTTATAGTCGTTGTATCTATGTCTTTAAGAAACCTAGATCTACACCTTTGCTCTGCTGACTTTTCAAAACCTAAAGGCTTGCTGCTTTTATAGCTTGTCTTCTTTGTTTCATTTTTCTTTTTACTAGTTATAAAGATTTAAAGCTTTACTATAAATTTCTTTGTGTTTCTTTTATACGTTTGGAGTCAGCTAATTCAGTTAACAAAGGAGTGGACAGAGCTAAGGTTGTACGATGACTAAAATTCAGGTTCACTAGCAAAAGAGTGTTGGGCAGGATTTTCTTTTCGAAGATTCTTTTCTTTATGTTTTTGTTTGATTAGCAAAGTCATTCCAGTTATTAGTATCTAGGATTAATAGTCTTTTTTAAACAAACCGTAGTTTGGTGTAAACTACACTGGATATGACAACTAGGGTTACATGACCCATTTCTAAACTCATTATTGTTTTCTATTATTTAGTTTCTGTTGTGTAAATTGTTTATGATATCCGCTCAGTTATAAATCCTGGATTACTTTTAAGAACTTGCTAGGCAGTTGAATACTT
The DNA here is from genome assembly GCA_023531435.1 of Papaver californicum. Lineage (NCBI taxonomy): Eukaryota > Viridiplantae > Streptophyta > Magnoliopsida > Ranunculales > Papaveraceae > Papaver > Papaver californicum. Next base: position 7,421,820 of record JAJJMC010011023.1, on the reverse strand, counting down.
AGTTAAGGATCATTTATCTTTGGTAGCTTGACTTATGTTCCCATAGTTTGCATTGTTGTATACGAATATTATTAATCAACAAATTATTGCACCTTCGATTTTTAATGATTTAATAATGGTCCATTGTGCATAATGTTGATAGTTTCTTTACAAGTATGTTCTTTTAGCGTAACATTGCAAACTTAAATTCAATTTTAACTCTACTTTTCCTCGTTATACTATTGTAGATGGTGGAATTTTAACAAAGGCGAAAATCGTAAAAAATTTTGTCCTGTATCAGATATATCGAATTTATAAATTTATCTATGTCATGTTGTAGATGGTGGGCTTATATCAGGTAAAATAGTAAAGTACCATAATTGTGCTTAGACACCAAATCAAAAATTGTGCTAAACACAAAACATAGATTTTACTAGCTAAATTTAGCCTTGGCCACGTCAATCCTTGCTTAAGGAAGCAACCAACGGCATAAACATCCTTCATCTAACATCCAATGCGCAAGCAAATGGCCAAGAGGCCTAAAAAGGCGTTTTTACATCAAGCTCGTCAGACGCAATTCTGCACTTCCCTATACAAAGTCGTGAGCTGGGAGCAATTGGTAATGAATCAAGGGATGAGTTATATATCAAACTATTTGTATGGATGTCCTCTATAACATATAGAAAAATTACATAAATCGGACAATAAAGCTAAGATATATGATCAAAATATTTAACTAAGTCGCAGCTGAAAAATTCATGAACTCTTCCCGACTTTTGTGTGTTTCGTTTTTTTGAGGCCCTGAATGAACTCAAAACTCAAATCCTTCTGTGGGAGATAGTTGGTGTTCATAGCATCAAAAATTTGGGGTAGATCTTCGAAAACGGAATCTGTATGAAGATTTTACACCGTTTTCAGTGAAAACCCTAAATCTGAATTTTTCGATGACGAAATTTCACAAGAATTCTCTTGTCTGTCCAAGTCCAAAGGGATGATGCCCCCTTACCTTGTCCGTCTTAGTACACAATACTTGTGCGTGTTGGTATTAGTTTCAACATGTGCGTCTTCGTCTCAAAGAACCAAGTTAAGGCGTTTTACTTTTTTTCCCCTCAACTTGCGAGCCTTAGTTCAAAAGTAAAACTCATGCGTCTTTGTCTTTGAAACCAAAATGAGACGTTTTACTGTTTTGCCCTAAACTAATGCAGAGCTAATCTCGTGTCTCTTAGTTCAATTACTAAACTCACATGTTTTATGCTCTTATGCAAACTAAAGGCGTTTTACACTTTTACCTTTAACTTGTGTGCCTTAGTGCGTCTTAGACCACTCTTTGCAAAGAATAAAACGTGTGTGTCCTACCTCTCTTGTCCAAACAAGAGGTTTTAGTCTTTTGTCCTCAACTTGTGTGTCTTAGTGCAAAGAGTAAAACATGTGTGTCTTGCCTCGTCGACCAAAACTAGATGTTTGTTTGTCTTAGTTCAAATAAGAAAACGCGCGCGTCTTAGTCCAAACAGCCAAGTCTCATGCGTCTTATGATTTTGTCAAAAATTAGGCGTTTTGACCCTTTTGTCCTGAACTAATGTGCCTTAGTTCAAAGGAAAACTCGTACATCTTAGTTAAAAAGGCAAGCTCGTGCGTTTTTGTTTCATAGGCAAAAATCGTATAGCTTAGTACACTCCTTTCAACTAAGGAGCCTTAACATTAGTTCCTAATGCTTGCCTAGTTGGGTCTGCTTCACATATATAAGCTTCAAAACCCTAATTTTCCTATCAAATTCCATGCTAGACCTCATTCATATGAGTGGTCTATCACTCATATATTTTCATATGTGGCCTCACACTCATAAATTTTATGGTTTCACATACATTTTCTCATGCTCAACAACATACATTTATTTTTATAAAAATAAGCATGTCAATGCAAATTGACCTAGTTGAACATATTGTTCCTCATAAATAAAATGAATACATATTTTAGTCTGTCAAGACTCATCAGCCTAGTCAAGCTAGACATGTCTTTAGTCAAAAGACTAAGCAAGTCACATTCGACTTAATATTATTAGTAGTGCTTAATACTAAAAAAATTACACGAGACATCAAATGTCACAAATGGGGGGGTATTCATTAGGGTATGGTCTGGCGGTCTACGGTAGAGAAAACTCTGGAAAGGCCGATCAACAATTGACTAGAGGAGTGGTAAGTTGAGTAACTGACTATTCAACCTTAATCGAAGTGGAGAGCAGTTGTCAACACCTTCTCCTCCTTTTCCACTTCACCACTACTCAACCATCGACACTTTCTTCCAGAGAAGAGGTCAGGTGAACGGTTACAATGGCTATGACTATAAAATAGATTTCTCAATCTATTGAAGAGAACAAGTCGAAATTACGACAATTCCAAGTCTAAGTCTAATAAAGAACAGTCCAAGTTGAACAAGTCAACCATTCAACTTCTCACACAGAGAATTGTTCATATCTATTCACACCAATTACATCCCATATACTCTAATACACTAACCTCAATCCTTCTGTCACTTCCCTCCCAATGACAAACCCTTCTCCTTCTTTTTTGTGACCGAAGCAAGACTGGAACGACCGTTGCTTGGTTTATGCCAGGATTGTACAGATTGATCTCTCGAATCTAAACAAAGTACTTCAACAGTACAAATGTTTAAGGATTGACGAATTATCACCTCCTCACCCCATTTTTTCTAAATTGCCCTTTAATTCGTTTTTCCCCACAAAAACATGTATAAAAGATATAGATCCTAGATGTATATTTCAGTTCGAACTAAAAAATACAAATTCTATTAATAGTTATATGTACTCCACACTGATCATGTGGTCTTTCTATGATATCAGAGCTTCACCTAGCTGAAATTTCAATTGACAATTTAAACTTTTGTCATTTTAAAATAATTCCCCCGATAAATTCCTTGGATTCAAGTATCGATAGCCGATATTTACCCATGATCCAAAGTTTACACAAAAAAGAAGACTGCGTAAAAAACCTAATATGATCTCAGAGCAATGGCACCAGCCTCTCCAGCTCCAAAAAACATGGCGCCAACCTCTCTGGTCATCGAGAGCACGCGCCAACTCATTGCTTAGTCCTCGAGAAACACGCGTCAACTACTTGGTCCTAAAAAGCATGTCGCCAATCCAACTGCTTGGTCCTCGGCAGAATTGCGCCAATCCCTTTTTGGTCCTCGAGAGCACGACTCCAATCCCTTGCTTAGAGCATGGCGTCGATCCCTTGCTTGGTCCTCGAAAAGAATGACGCCAATTCCTTGCTTGGTCTTTGAGAGTACGACACCAGCCAAGCAGCGTCCTGATAGGATTTGGAAACCCTACACAATCGCACGATGTCTAACTAATAGACAGTGACAAATAACGGTTGAACCCACGGGGAGTGTGAAATACTACTACAAACTAATATCAAAAAGAACTAACCAATCGACAAGATAATGTTTTAAAGAGTTTTAAGAAATTCAGAACAAAATGAAATAACAAATAATCCTAATAATAAATAAAGTGGGTTTACTAGGGTTTTCAAATTTCCACCAATTCAATCATATAAACTCTAGTAATCTCTAAAATATATTCCTTGTATTACTGGAGGCAAATATCGCAATTAATCTCATGTCTCAGAAGATTGTACGTTCAATTCTCAAATATTGTAATTTCATTCGCTTCATGGGTAGTGATTCTAAAGCATTACATATCAATCCTAAAATATATCACGTCAAAGAACATAACCAAAGCATACAATATCAATTGAAAAATATATCTAATCAAAAAAATCACATGAACGATTAAATACCAAGCTATATGAAATAAAATTACAGTCAATCAAATCATCATTAAAAATATCATTGTAGAGTCTATACAATTAAATTCGCTTCTATCTAAACCCTATAATTAAATTCGTTTCTATCTGAACCTAACAAGCAATTCAGTAAATCACAAACCCTTGTTTCTCCCTGTAAACGGCGTCCCACATCTAATCCATGTCGCTGGGTATTCATAGGTACTGCCAAAATCTCACAAGATCTCTGCCTCCTTCCATTTTGATCCCCAACAAACATCCACGAAATCCAGCCCAATTTTGTTCTTCTTAAACTCAGGCCACATCATCACTTTCCATATCCAGTCCTTTCCGAATCCAACCACAAGACCCATTTGTTCTGTCCATGTCGGCTACCAAAGACTCACTGCCGACAATAGATACAACCCATTACTACAGCCACAGTAAACAGCACCAGTTTCTAATTTCTTCCAAGCCTTCTTACAAACAGGTTGCAGGCAGTTTTCTTAGCGTGGAGAGCTGCCTTTGTGCTTGATTTCGAACCCTTCTGTACAGCTTTCTTTCCCCTGCAAATCCAGATTAAGCATAACTTCCTAGTCCTTATTCATATCAAACTCTAAAACATTCACAATCTCCATCGTCATAGGGAAATAGACACCACTGCTCCAAATGAAATTAAAGCACCATATCGATATTTGCATAGCATCACCAGTAAATTCGACTCCACCTCCATTCACTGTTAACTGCCAATTAATTCTCAAGAATAGACCCTGTTTAGATCCAATCTTGGACTATATATAAAGCCCCCAAACTCCATCTATTTTAGAAAAAACCCATACCAGAAAATACCACCACTGCCTTCAATTATTTTAGCCACTTAATTCTTCTCTAGTACCAATCGACACCATGGATAAACTTTTCATGACTTGCTGCTGTTGTTGACATCTCAGACTCCTGAAAGAGAGTAATGAAAATTCTAATTCAGTTTGAGATTGAAGTCTCCTGGACAAGATGTAAGATGAGGATTAATTGCCTTACTGTGCAGCTAGGGAGTATGAACTCCACTAGACCATGTGTCACTCAAATGGATAAAGAAGTGGTACCCTTATAGCATCCACAGTGGGACGACTAGACCAAAAGACTAAAGAGTAAAAATTTTGTTTTTTACTCCGTCTGAAATGTAACGGTGAAAGAGCAAAATTTGATCGGGTGTAATTCTAAACTAACGTCTGGCGTTGTGCATAAGTCTAAACTAACGCCTGTTGAAATTGTGTTTTACAGGCGTACGTTTGCGAAAACGCTTGGTTGGGGCGGAGTCTGGATTAATGTTCGATGGGAGACGCAACCCAAAAGAAACGCCTGATGATCGACGCACGTTTAGCGTCACGCCCCAGCGACAGGCGTGTGTTTAGCCAAACGCTTGACGGGGCGTTATCATAGCAACACACCTGGTCAATTTAGTAAGTTTTTCAAATAAAGCGTTACTCTAGGAGCACGCTTAAGTTTACGCTTAAGTTTTTTAGACCTAGTGATCATGATCTGTACCAAGCGTTACTCTTATGATAGACACACGGAGTCATAAGGTGACGGTCCAAAACTTCGAACACAAATTTACCCTTCAAAACATCAAATACAAATTTAGGCGTTGTGTTACGAGCACGCCTAACACAGGCGTTGTCTTAGGAGCACGCATAACACATGCGTTGTGTAAGCCTGACGCCTGATTACGAAGCGTGCTTCTGATGTTACGCCCCGTTGGACGTGCTCTTGGGTGAAAGCATGATGGGGCGGAGTTCTGGTTCACTCCTGAAAAATGAGACGCATGTCTAGTTAAACGCCTGACATCAGACGGAGAGTCAGCGTTACGTCTGGAACGAGATACACGACTAGGTTAACACTCCAGTATAATTGGGTTTGGTCCAGTTCTGGGATCATTTTTGGTCCCAAACAGTAAAAAATTCGGACCAAACACCAAATTTACTCGCCCCACTGTGGTTGAATTTGGATCAAAAACCAAATTTGAGTTTGGTGCGAGTATAACATGGACCAAACCAAAATTTATTCTTTGGTCCGTCCAAAACCAATCGCAGTGGGGGGACTGAATTTGGGTTATGGTCCAACTTTTCTACTGTTTGGGATCATATTTGATTCGAGAACTGGATCAAACACGAATATGGTGGAGCGTTAACTTACTCGTGAGTCTCGTGCCAGGCGTGACGTTACCTGTGCGTCTTGTGCAGGCGTTTACCTAGACGTGCGTCTGAAGATTCACCAGGCGTGAACGTAGTGTTACGCCCCATCAGGCGGTTGTCTAGGGCCACACCTATCACTTGGGCGTTTACCTAGACGTGAGTCTGAAGATTCACCAGGCATGAACGTAATATTACTCCCCATCAGACGGTTTTCTTGGGCCACGCCTGTCACTTGGGCGTGCTCTTATACATGCGTCTACAACCATACTGCGTCTCCAACCGTTAATCCAGTGTCCGCCCAACCAAGCGTTTTCACTAGTATACGCCCATACAACAACATTCCAACAGACGGGTCCTTAGTCTTCCGCCCAATACCAAGCGTTAACTTAGTCTCCGCATGATCAAAATTTACTCTTACAACCGTTGCGTTTCAGGCGGAGTATAACCAAAAAATTTTGGTTTTTAGTCTTTGGTTTTAGTCTTTGGTCCGTCCATGAATGTGGATGCTCTTAGGTGCATAACACTATAGGTTCAAATGGATTACACGTATCTAACTTGGTGGACAAAGAATTTATTTTTTTACCATTTGTATTTCCCTGGCCGTGGATTAGATAGGTGGTGTCCCATAGAAAATAGTTAAAATGAATGCTCAATCAACTCTTCCTTGGTGTCGTGAAACGTAAATGCCACTTTATCCTCCAATAGCCATTTTCCCCAGTTTGCTTGTATTTCCTACAAAAGACTTAAAACAAATATATTAGCCAAATAACAAGTCCTAACTAGTGTAATTATGGGTATAATTGTGTCGTATTTACGTGCTTATCACGTCCTCAAGCATATCTTGCATGGCCGGTCCTGGGGCTTCCTTCGAATACTTCTTATACAATATTTTAGAACTTTTGCATAATCTTGACTTCGAACACTTCCAAGCCTTCCCATCCCCAAGCCTGCACACTTCCAGGGTTGATATTTTAAAGCTTGAGTCATTTCCAAGTCTATGCACTTTTTGGCTTTCCACTTCCAATCTTGTGCCAATTCCAAGCCTGTATACTTCTAGGCTTACCACTTCCAAGCTTGTGTCATTTTCAAGTCTGCGCACTTCCAATCTTAGACTTACTAACCTTGCTAGACTTAACACTAATAGTTATTTTACTCAATTAAGTAATCAAAAGACTCATTCATGTGACCAACCATCAAATCGCTGAGACATCAAATATGTTACAGGGGGGTACTCATTAGGGTATTGGTCTAGCGGTCTACAATCTATGATGTGTAACTGAACACCCACGATGAAAAGGAATTAAGTGGAACGTTCTAGATGAGGTATTAATGAATATTACGTTTTCGAGAATTTCCCTAACAATAATGGACGTTCTCCACCTCTTCCACTTCTTACGAGATCAAGAGTTCAACATTATAAATATATCACTTCATCAATTCCCGAATCACGACAAAAGTTAGACAACAAGTTTATTAAGTTCATCATACTATCATAAAAAAATCCAATCTTCTCTACTTGAACTTTACTACAGAGACTTGAATTCTCCGACTAAAATTCATTAAGTCTTTCTCTGCTTCCCTCCCTATGGTTAACCCTTCTCCTCCTTTGTGACCAAAACAAGTGTTGAACGACTATTTTCTTAGTTTAGGCTTGCCTTGTACGATTTTGATCTCTCGTATACATTACGATTTACCCTTCCACCCTTTATATATTTTTTCCATTAAAACAATTATCATATATGTTTCTTCTTCTGAAGTAGTACAATTTTGGAATCTATTTTAATCAACATCTGTGTTTCCTCTTTGAATAGGAAAACGACGGTTTTGGTGAAACAACATGATGTTGAAATCAATATTGATTATGTACTACCTTGGGCGGTGACCCAAATGGTTGTATTTTTTTGAAGATGCAACTTCCACCAAAAGAATCTTCGATTGTGGGAATACTAAACCGACATCCACAATCATTAGGAGGATATCCCTTTTCTATATAAGCCGTCGTGACACTCCTATCAGACTTGTTCGTGATAAAAGGGAGCATGAACCCATCTCGATAGTTTTATTGCGAACAGAAACGCTCAACTTACACTACTTGTTAGTGGAAACATACATACTTCCAGTATTTGAAGACAACTCACTGGTACCGATAGAGAACGAAAAATTTCCAGGCTACTGAAGAATTATAGATGTTTTTGTTATCTTTGTATTTTTATTAACCTTATGCACTTTTACCAGACTTATCGTGTTGTACTCTTTTTCCTTCATCAAGGTTTTGCCCCTCAGGATTTTATTTGTTAAGGTTTTTTTCCCTCAAGGTTTTATCAAGACAACATATGCGTATCAAATATCTTTTCAAGTCTTTTCTTTTGGCGATTTCGGTGGTTTTAGTATTTATTTCCTAGTGTTTGTTTTTTTCTCTTTCACGTAACAACGTTAATATGTACTAGATTTGTGCTTGTGCTACGCACCGGACATATTTAACTTCTCATTAACAGTTATCTTCCGATCAAGTTCGATGAGAATTTTTGATTTGGTATGACGGGGCTTCGTCCCGTCCCGTCGTAACGGCAGGTTGAAAATTTTACCAAACCGTTAATGGCAGTTTCACTTTGGCATTTTATCAAACACTTTGAGTTAGACTTATTTTGTGATTGCAACATGTGCAATTGGTAATTTAAATCATCAATACTTCCTTCCCTGCAATGATAAATATCATGCTAACATCAAATGATCAGACTCGATCATGGCGTGGTCCATGGAAATGCCCAATTTGGTTGTCCAAGGACAGACTGAGTGGAAGTCATGATCTTTAGCTAATATAGTTATCGAACGACTGAAGACTTATGGTTGCCTTAAGGAAGTTTCATAGAATTTTCATTACCTTAAGAGAGCATATTACTTGCTAAAACGGTTTACAAAGTTGCAGATATAATAATATTCCTGATAAGTAAGTCGATACGGTTTCATGATATCACCTTTCATGGCTCCTAGCAACGGGGAAGAACTAAGACAACTTATGTTCTCCAATGATAAGATTTTCACAAAAAATGGTGAAATCCTGATGTTTTTGTTCTTTTTGTATTTTTTGTTCTGTTTTTGTTTTTTCTTTTTTTTCCCTGTTTTTTTATTAGTTTTTGTGGGTAAGGTGGGTAGTCCATCAATCACATAAATAACGGTTCGTCGATTTGCGGTGTTGTCCACCCACTGTAGATGACGTTGACGCGGTACAATTAAGTATTGGATGTAAACGAAGTGTAATAATTTTAAAACAAAATAACTTATAAGAGAGTGAGTTTCTTTTAACCCTAAATATTTACACCAATCAAATTATACCAAGTGTCCTTTTCAAAGCTCTCATTTCGTAAAAGCCACAAAAATTTTATTTGAACCAATACGAAACAAGGGTTTTCTTACTATTTGACATGGGAACTTTAACTTTTACTATTTGACATGGGAACTTTAACTTTAATCGTCTAGGTTTTTAAGGCTTTAGACGTGTTTCATTCAGCTCATGATAAACTGAAATGAATATGCCAATTTCAGCTAGCTGCTTTTTATATTAGCTTTATTCTCGTGCTAATAAAAACACGCTCTTGCGGTGTCATCGGTTTGGTAAGATCTTGAAAATTAAATTAAAAAGAAAAACCAATTTAGTAAGTAAATAAACAAATAAAACCATTACTTCAGGCCTTCAGAGCAAACCCCCAAATTCGCAAACTCTTTCATTTTCTCTCTCTCTCTCTAGGAGGTTCAGTGTTTGTCAATAATTCCGGCAACAATGCCTGCATCGGCATCGTCAAACAACGGACCTCCGGACCTGTTGTGCCGATTGAATTCCGGTGATGAAGAAACCAAACTGAAAGCTTTGAGAGAAGTGAAGAATCAGATAATTGGAAACAAAACAAAAAAACTTTCATACATCAAATTAGGTGCTGTACCTACAGTTGTTGATATATTAGGTACAGCTTCAGATTCTGATACTTGTCTTCTTATTCAATCTGCTGCTGTTATTGGTAGTTTCTCTTGTGGTGTTGATGTTGGTGTTAAAGCTGTTCTCGATTCCGGTGCTTTTCCTCATCTCTTTCGTATTCTCTCAAATTCAGATGATAAGGTATGGCTTAATTATTTAGATTAGAAATTATGATTTTATATTGACGAGAAATTTTATGTTAAATTTGTTTAGATTGGAAATGTTGATAGAATTAAGATACACCAGATGGTAATAACAGCTTCCAAATTTTGAGCCCTTTCCATCTTAGTCACACAACAAATTATTGAACATACTTATGTTTCTGTCTGTTTCTGGTCTGGCTTTCTTTTTTCTTTTTGTATTTGTAGACGTGTCAGAGAGAAATTTTGGTGTTGTTAGCATAGAATCTTGTGATAAAAGTAAATGTTTGCATTAGCTTTTAATGATGGACAATTTTTGGTTAAAGGTGTTTAAGGTTTCCCCTTTTGTGGGTTTCTAGTTGTTTTGTTGACATTGTGCACTCTATAAATGACACCATGAATTCGTATCCCAGATTTATCTCTATAGATAGAAACAAAGAACTTAAACCAGAAAATTAATCTTGATTATGGATAAAGTAGTTATGGATTTGTGTCTAGTTATATTGACATTTTTCTCTCTATGTTATTAAGATATAAAGGTAAGACTTAGTTTCCAATTGTAATATTGTGTAGGTTTGAGAACTTTTAGCACATGAGAATAAAACGACCCACATAAGCATGAAAGCCTTATTTAACTAAAATGGTCTAGACTGAGAACTTTGAGCATAAATTACTAGGTGGGGAATGTAACCTAACAGATCCTTAGTCCTTCAGATGTTGTGCATGTGGAAAAGACAGAGAGGAGAAGTATTTTTATTTAGGGGCTACGTAGAGTGGCCTAAAACACCTTGTCAATATAAACATGCCAAAGAAATACTACCTTGTCAAAATGCAGGATCTCATTCATCAGCAAGCATCTGATATGGCGATTGCATATCCTAAACAAAATCCACTATGCACTACATGCCGCTCGAGGCGACTTATGGGGCACATGATCTCATGCTGTTATGGCTCGAACATGTGACTAGTGCATCTCTTTGAGCATGAATGGGTTCACACTCTGACCCAAGTGATGCGACTATGAGAATCTATTCGACCTGATAATATGGTGGTTGTGTTGTCACATTTAACTTTTCTTGACTTTACGCACAAAACTTTTGCATGAGTTTTTTTTATTAAATAAGCTCACTAAGATGCAATCACTTTTTGTTTTAAATAATCAGATGTGAATGCTTGAGGTGCAACCACTTTTTCATGGAACACTGTTAACCTTATTGTTTTTACTTATTTGGTTCTTCAGGTTGTGGATGCTGCTGCACGGTCCCTGCGAATGATTTTTCAGTCTAAACTGGCTCCAAAGTATTATCTTCTTGAAGAGGAAAAACTGGAGTTTCTTCTGTCTCTTTTGAGTAATGAGAATGAAAATGTCACAGGGCTGGGTGCAAGTATCATAAGCCACTCTTGTGAGACAAGTGCAGAGCAGATGGTATTGTCTGAAGCTGGGGTTCTGGAGAGACTAATTACTCTGCTAGAAGGATCTTTAAACCTGAGGGATGTGAGTTTAGAGTCTCTAACATCAATTATTAAGAACAACTCTGGGATAATTTCTAAGTTTGTGAACCTTGATAGCGGGAGAGCTTTGAGTTTGATAAAAGAATTAGTGAAGGATAGGTACCCTCGCACTAGGCTGCTTGCATGCATGGTCTTAATTGCTACAGGTCAGTCATCTCCTTGTCATCTGCGAGACATAGGAATAAGAACCAAATTGATATTGACATTAGTAGAGCTCCTCGAAGAGTCGGATCGAGTGGGAGATGAAGCCCCATTTGCGCTGGCACGATTGATTTCAGACAAGGAGGATCTTCACAAATTAGCACTTGAAGTTGATGTTCTCATTAAGCTTTGCAAGTTCCTGAGTAAAGTTCCGTTACATGCAAAACGTTTGGAGGGAATACTGGTGGCACTATCTGAACTATGTTCAAAGTTGGAAAGCTGCAGGTCTCAGTTCTTGACGTTACAGGTTTGTTCCCCGATTAAAGATATAAACCTGTGAATGACAATTAGTAAGTAGGAGTATTAATTGGTACCTGATTCCCAGCTATTCATAGACCTTGGGGCCTGAACTTCTACGAAGTGGAATGACATGCAGTTCATAGTTTTATGCTAATTAGTTTTGGAACCGCAGCATAACCTTATCTAGTTGAAATTGGAACCAGTCTAATGTTTTAACCTTTTCCTTCTTAGATATACTATTACACTTTTCATAGAAATATTGAGCTGAAACTGATTATGTGAGTTCTAAATCACATTCTATTTGGGAACATGAACTGAAACTTGTAAGAACCACAACAGCTCTTTTTTAACTGTTTCAGCCCTGGGTAGGAGGTAACTTATCCCTAACCCGAACCTATCCTTGGGACCGTATCAGTAAGGGAACACGATATGCTTAGGCTCGCTTGAATTATGCTGCTATTACCCTCTTCCTCTGGCCTAACCTACTGTTCACTTACTTTACGAAGTACATCTAATTCCTTATTACATAGAAGAACTGTCTGTCGCTCATTATGGAGCCTTGAATTTATGAAAAGGAATCTGCTGATCGCTTTTATTATACATCATGATTCGTGTGCATTTGGTTACACAATACAGTTCTAATTTGTTTCTGTTAATGTTATAGGTTTTGAACTTGGTAACGGACGCTCTAAAGCATGATTTAGCTGAAGTGCGTACTGCAGCTTGCATTTGCATAAGAAGTGTTACTCGGTCAGTTAAGGTTCGATAAGCATTTTAGAACTTAAAGTTTAAAGTTTGATTTGGTCTTAAGTGCTGTTTTTAATAGGTTATTATTCAGAATCTGAGTGCAGGACATTATTTTAATGAAATGACTGTGATTCCCTTGGTTCAGCTTTTACATGATCCGTGTACTTCCGTTCAGGTATGTGTGTAATACATATCCATATTCTTTACTTCAGTTATTTTGTTGTTGTTTCAAATGGCTCATAATGTGGTTAAGAACAAACAAGCTATAATTTTGTTATATAGAGCCGTTTGAATTATCTGTTCACTGTGACCTGTACGAATGTGAAGGTTTCTCTAAAAGTTGAAGCTATACATTTTTTTTGGATGTTACTGGCCAGATGCTTAGACGTAATCAGATGGTAATTTGCCTTCAGAGTGTTTAAGATGATACTGAGCGGTGATCCTCACCTATTTACACGAGCGCAAGTTGCGATATTGTGCTTAGGGATGGTGTCGCTCTTGTTACTCAGATATGGCCAGTATCAATGCTATAGATGCACGTGATATGCGGTATTGAGGAAAATGAAATGCTATAGATGCACATGAAATTCTTGAATAGGATGATAAGAATGGCGACATCCCTAGTGTCTGTCCCGTCACTATAATTGCATTCCACTGCTCAGCATTATCAAGAAAAAAGATCATCCCACCAAATTATTTTGAGTAGTTTAGAGTCTTTAGACCATGATGTCTAAATTTGTTTTTGAGGGTCATTGACTCAGTAGTCATATATGGTGGATGACCCTAAAATTGCTCCATATATTTTTAAAATGGATTTTATGACTTTGGTTTTTCCTCATCTTCGACATATAGAATGTTATGATTTGACTCTATGAGTAAAATGTTCCATCTAATGCCCACATATTTATGTCTGAACACTGGGTAGCAGTTTGCTTCTCATTGATGCTAAATTCTTAATAGCTATTTTTTCCAGGTTGCAGCTCTTGGTGCTATTAGCAACATAGTTGTTGATTTTAAGATCCGCAAGTCAACTTTCATCCAGTGTGGAGGTGTGAAACATCTTGTTCAGTTGTCAAAATCTATGGATTCAGTTCTTAGATTAAATGCTGTTTTGGCGTTGAGGAATTTGATGTTTCTTCTGGACAATAATGGCAAAGAATGTATCCTTCTGGAGCTGACCATATCCACACTGGCAAGCCTGATCTGTGGTAATCATCATGCTTAAATATCTTTGATGGTCTAAAGCTTATTAGGGAAATCAACATGACTGGTCTGGGACGTGGAAGCCTCTCTCATTTCCATTCCTATCCACCAATTTATCCCCATCTCTTCCACCCCATACCAGTCCCCCTTTTAATGGGAACTCGTTCAGTTTTTAGATTCCTCGATGGAGCAGGTTTCACCTCGAATCCCCATCACACATTTTAGCCTTATTATTTTTTAAAATAAAAAAATATGGGGTCATTTTATACAATGATTATAAATTATCTGAAAAATAAATATGTTGAGGAAATACTACAAGCGTCGTTCTTCTTTTACGCATAACATATTTGACTAAGTAGTGGTAAATTAAAGTTTAACCTCATCTTAAAAGTGAGAATGGCATACCCAAAACTTTTGAATTATAATATCCTGCTGTTGACTGTTTTATGTAATTATTACGTAAGTTACTAGATAGTTCCTCAAAGTAGCAAAAATTAAAGTTAACAAGTTAGCACTTGGGCAAGTTTCCTAAATTATATGCATAAGTAGTGTGAATAATTTCTTGTTTCCTCATACACAAAATATATAACCTCGTGCGCCCCATCCCATTTTGGGAGGTTCGGGTGTCCCCTCACACTCCTGTCTCATGTGAACCCCATATCACCTCCTATAGGGGTGCGTCCCCTCAGGGACTCGGGTATTGGCCGTTTTTCCAGTCCGTGAAGCCTATATCCTCTGGTAACCAATATAAATAACTATAAGTTATTATTGTTGCAGACCCAGAGCCTTCTATTCAAGAGCAAGCTTTGGCCCTTGTTCGCAATCTGGTTGATGGCTGTGTCGACTCAATTGAGCATGTGTTTTCTGAAGATGGTTTAATCATAAATTCTGTTGGAAGGCAAGTTTGGAATGCTTTGAAACCAGAAGTCTGCGTCCAGGTTAGAACTTTTTTCAAACGGAAAGGATAGTTAGCTCCAAATGGTTCCACCCAGCAAACCTCAAGAGATCCGAACCGTGGAGTGTGGGGTCTACTAGCATCACACATCTGTGTTGTCTAGGATCTCAACGCTACATTTGCTGCCGGTTTGTTGGGCAGGCTATTTTGACAACTCTTTCTCGAAATATTATTTTTCTTTTTGCTCGGTTGTTTATTCATTAATTGTTTTTACTATGGTGTATTTGGAGTTATTGTTCTACTGAGATATGAAAAGAATGTCAGCAATGGAGTCATGATGAGAACCAGTTGGTTTGCTTCTAAACGTCTGCGGATCCTCCTCTTTTTTCTCAGGGAATGTATGTTCTCAGCAATGTCGCTGCTGGAAATGAGTTGCACAAAGAAGCAGTGATGCACCATCTTCTTCAACCTGAAGCAAGTGGGTGTTCCCAATCTGTTATAATTAAATTTTTGCAGGGCAGTGATAGCCAGCTACGTACTGCCTCTGTCTGGGGTGTTGTAAACCTTACTTATCCTGGCAGTCCCGGTGCTTCTGATAGATATGCAAGACTACGTGATGCTGGCATAATTTCTCAGATCAAGAGTATGGTTAATGATCCCTGCTTGGATGCCAAGGTGGTTTGAACTTCGCCTTTGACTTTGTTTCTCATCGTATCTCTATATACTCTTTTTTTGGCGCTCTTACATCATATGTTTATGTTGTAGTTTCGAGTAAGGACAGTTCTAGAGCAGTGTACGACTTTCTCTAGCAGCTCAGCGTGACATCAAAAAAGCTGTTTTTTTGTGTGGACAGAAGTGGCGGAGACATTTTTCAAATGTAGTTGGTTCTTTGCTTCACTGTAACCTTTTTTATGAAGAGCACCAAGTACTTCATTGACCCTGAAAGAAAACGGTGTGCATCTGTACTTATTTCGTTACTGATGGGATCAAATGACCCACGGATGTGGGGCCTACATGGGTATGAACTGCAGATTTCTTGTGAGGATATGTTCGTTACCATTCAGATTATCATAACCAGAAACCAGGCTAAACTTTGAATACCCTCAAAGCTGGCCTTATAACAGCCAACTATAGGCATATTTTGTTACTGTTTTGAAAGCGGAAGGATTTGAGCTGGATATGAGATCTCCAAGGTGAAGGGATTTCGTCACAGGTCTTGGTGTACATATGCGGGACCCACAATGGTAAATAAGCCAGGTTTCATTTCAGAGATGGGTCATTTTTATCCTGTTCTTGTTTTGTTGTAAGAAACAAAGATATAAGGAAGTGCTTACTGCTTGCTCAAACAATTGAAAGGAATATAAAGTCTGATGGGATATTGATAATTTAAGTTTTTAACTTTTCAATTTGCAGGTAAGAAAGCTGTTTGGTTTCTCACTGAAGAGCTTTATGTTTTTCTTTTGGGTGCAATATAGTTATCCCTGAAATATGAATCCTGTTGTTGACATATTCAGTTGGGTAAATCTATGTAAGGATGTTATAGTATGTATCAATATTTTGTTGTAAATGTAATACAAACCCATGCTTTCTCAATATCTTGATACTAACACATTGGTTCATACAGTGATCCTTCATTTGTAAATTTTATTTTCAGCCGTGGTGTTTGGCCTCCGGGTTAGAACTGAACCATCACTGGTGAAAGTCATGCTTTTTCTCGTGGACAAGAAGCCTATTGTACTGATAGCTCCGTTTTATACATCAAATGACGCACATTGTCAACGTTGTCATGTGAAAATGAATCCAGGATTGGTTTTGGGGAGATGATTCATACAGTAGATTCTTCCACTAAAATATCATGTGATCCTAAAGCTCGGTTGTTGGGGGAAGTTACAGAAAAACGTCTGTAGTGTGAGTAATTCACTTTTCACAATTAACTTTGAACTGTCTTGTAGTTTTGAGTACAACAGGTATAAAACAACTCGAATTTTGTAAGAGTCTTATTTTTGCATATAATGTTGTTCGCGGTAATGAAGTGGATTTCAACTTAAGGATTTTATATAAACTTATGAATCCTGTTTTAAGGTATATGTTGGGGACAAAATGATGTTCTCCCGAAGTGACGTCATCACGTCCCGAACCGACGTCATCAATTACATTCCGAAGCGACGTTATCATTTTCCCGAAGTGACGTCATCAATCCCGATGCACCAAGTCAATTCCGATAGACCAAGTCAATTCCGCACCAACTTTTGGATAGAGGTCATTTTGAAGATAAGGATAATAAGAACACGTGGCGGATCCCGTAGACACATGGCGAAACGTGGTAAATCCTCTACGACACATGGCGAGCTTAGAAGAATCTCCATTGACACGTGGCGAACCTTGATGACATGTGGCGAAGTGTATTTTAGTAATTATCATCTTTTTATCCCTATAAATATAATTTTAGAAAGAAGAAGAAGGGGACTTTTGGCCCGATGGAGGCTTCCTCTACTTCATCCTCAACTGTAACCCAGATATGAATAAAAACTCCAACTTCATTACCCGTGGATGTAGGCTAATCATGGCCGAACTACGTTAAATCTTTTGTGTTATCTTCATTTTCGTTTATCTTTTATTATGATTTTTGGTTGTTTTTTGCCCATGAGAAATTCGACAGAAACAATTTGGCGCTAGAAACAGGGACTGTGTCAAAGGATTTATCCTACCTGATACATAGATTGATGGGAGCTTCAGAGAGCATCCATTTTTGAAACAAATAGAGATACCGTTGAATAATGGAGATAGAGTGGAAGAAGAGGCAATCAAAGCAAAATCAGAGGCAGTTTACATCAACAGTAAGTTTTAGAAAATTGAAACTTTCTTCTACTTCTTTATCTTGTTTTCAAATGTTAAGATTCTTCTTCATCTCGTTTTCTAATGCTAAGATTTGAAGTTTAAAAACCAAACTTTGAGAAAACCCCCAAGAATTTTTTTTTTTTTTTTCTTCACAAGAAATCGGATTTTCTTTGGAAATTTTGTCTTAAAATGAGCTTTGTTTACAGATTTATAACCATTGAATCATGTTTTACAAACCCATTTAAGTGATTTATAAAACATAAAGTGTCAAAATTTCAATTTGATTTGAAATTTTTTCTCATTAATTTGATTAGCTTTTCATTATAAATTAACTCCTACAAGTTTTATGATTTTCAAAACGACTTGAATGATTTAAATGAATGGGTTTGTGTGTGAATGATTAATAATTGCAGGGAAGGAATTTTTGCTTGAGTGAAATCACAGCCAACTTCATGTGGGAATCAACCACAAGATTGCACTCAAAATGCTCGAAAAAACGCCTGAATGATCAAGTTTTCAGAATTGAAAATCTACATCACTCCCGGTCTAATACTACAAGTTTCTATGAATTCTATGAGGAATTTAAAGTAATGGGTCAATGGAATTTCGGCTGGATATTTACTCAAGTATGATGATATTCAACTTTAAACTCAAGCTCACAACTCTCAAAATTTGCACCAAATTAAGACTCAAGCCTGATTACATATTAACGTACCCGAGTGGAGCTGCTACTGCATATGTTATTAACAACTTTCACTTATGGACTCTCATCTAGGTTGTGTTGTTAAATTTCATTCTAGTCTGCAACACATGCCTGCATCAACACCATTATCAAGCCCGCATCAGTATCATTGTTGTGACGGCACACAAAGCGCAAACCCAGCAACAATTCGAAAAGAAATGGATGGCTACTTGGTGGTGGAGTAAGTATTGAACAAGAGAGAACGAGACAGCACAAGAGTTGAAGAATAAAGGATCCTGTCAGACTTTGATGGCAGTGTATTCTTGGAAGTTTCTCAAAGAAACAACAAATAGAAAAGTGAACAGAGAGAATAGTTTATCAAGGACGTATCATGCAGTGAACCAACTGTTCACCCATCTCATACAACACACATATCCCATCTGCCATTCTTGTACCTTCGTTTCAGTATCGGCAACCTAATCCAGGTTTCACTTCATTTCTGAGATCACATCCTTCAGTTTCAGGTGGTGACTCAAGAGATAATGCGTTCAGATTATTCTCTATATGCCATGCATGGAGTTGCAAGCAACATTTCTAACTCTGAGTATCTTAAAGTGATACAATAATTGCTTGATGAAGTAGTCGGTGTTCACAAGGTTCTAAAACAACATGAAGGTGTTTCAAAAGGATCTAAAGGGACTGATGAGCTGTAGTAGGGGAAATTTTAAGCAAAATTTGTCCAAAAGTACAACATCAAACTCAAAGATCTATGAAAATACATCTTCAGGCTGATTCTAGTCCATCCATGCTAAAAGCACGGGTGTCTCCACCAACTTCAGAATTTAGCAAAGGAGAAGCTGAAGAGAATTACTTGAATCTTGGCAAGGCCATATCACTTCTTGTTAAAATCCAGCCTCCCAAGTTCATCAAGCAACTGGTAGAAATACGTGTGCAAGATGCCACAAGCACTTCAATACAAGGAAGACTCTAATGTAAGAATTTGTTGAAACTTTAGGATGGGGTAAGCCTCGACTTTGCGAATACACTGGCCAGTTGTTCTGCACTTCATGCCATACAAATGACACTGTTGTCTTGCTGGCAAGAGTCTTACATCATTTAAACCTTACTTTATACCCAGTATCTCAACTGGTAAAGACATCTTTGGATTCTATCTATGAGCAGTTACCTTTGAAAGACACTTCAGAAGTACAACAGTCATACGATGATGCACTGGGGGGCATGCTATAAAGAAACCAAATTTTTAGCTGGGAAATGAGCTAAAAATTGCGCGTCATTTAACGATATCAACCGACAAGACTCTTGCAAAGAGCTAAGTATACTTTATTTCTTTGATTTAAGATTTTCTCTTGCTCTAATTATTCTTGTTTGTATAAGTCATGAAAAGGACCCTTATTGAAAGGTGAACAGGCTAAAATGCCACCCACCACAACTATCGGAATGACTGGCGCAAATAGGCATTGGCGCGTATAACAAATTACGCCCAATGAATAACCTGACATGTGACCCGTTCCGATTGCTACTTTAAATTTGAATTCCTGATTGACATATACATTTATGCAAGATTCAATAATTGGATGAAAGATAGTTTATTAATCAATTTATCATTTTTGGTTAAAACACATGAAATGATATTATTACGCTAATGTGCGCTTATCTGTAAGATTTGCAGCAAAATTATTTCTTGAATGGATCAGGTTCATACTCTTATCGTGACAAGGCCAAGCGAAAAGTAATTGAAGTAATTTTCTTAAGAGTTTTTCTTCAAACAACTCTCAAGAAAAGGGGGGCAAGTTGTTGGGGACAAAATGATGTTCGCCCGAAGTGACGTCATCACGTCCCGAACCGACGTCATCAATTACGTCCCGAAGCGAAGTCATCACGTCACGATCCCGAAGCGACGTCATCACATCCCGATCCCGAAGCGACGTCATCATTTTTCCGAAGTGACGTCATCAAGTCCGAACCCCAACTTGGACCGAAGCGACGTCATCATTTTCCCGAAGTGACGTCATCAATCCCGATGCACCAAGTCAATTCCGATAGACCAAGTCAATTCCGCACCAACTTTTGGATAAAGGTCATTTTGAAGATAAGGATAATAAGAACACGCGGCGGATCCCGTTGACACATGACGAAACGTGGTGAATCCTCTACGACACATGGCGAGCTTAGAAGAATCTCCATCGACACGTGGCGAACCTTGATGACATGTGGCGAAGGGTATATAAGTAATTATCATCTTTTTATCCCTATAAATATAATTTTAGAAAGAAGAAGAAGGGGACTTTTGGCCCGATGGAGGCTTCCTCTGCTTCATTCTCAACTGTAACCCAGATATGAATAAAAACTTCAACTTCATTACCCGTGGATGTAGGCTAATCATGGCCGAACCACGTTAAATCTTTTGTGTTATCTTCATTTTCGTTTATCTTTTATTATGATTTTTGGTTGTTTTTTGCCCAAGCAGGATCTTTGATCTTTTTCAGCATTTAATTCCTTTAATAGCTCCTCAGATTTTGATTGCTCTTTTACAATTTCCTGTTCACGAGCTTTGAGCTTAGAAGTCTCAACATTCAAACGAGTTTGCAAATCCCGAAGCTTTAGTACACTAAGAGCTACGTTCTTTTCCGAAGTCTTCAACTCTTCAGTAATATTTGTTATTGTGTTATTCGCAACATTGAGTTCAGCCTCTGCTATTGTTACTCGTGCATTAGCTTCATTGACCTTCTTTTCTAGCCCTGAAAACCAGAATAAGTATCAGATAAACCATATAATACCCTAAACAAAACAAGCATATAACTCAGGCATATACCTCTAGCTTAGAATTAAACTCTGTTTCTTTAAGAGTTAAAGTTTTCAGAGCTTCCTGTTATTTCGATTCATCTCTATTGCGTCTCCAAGTATTCAACTCAATACTATCGGACAACTGTGTTAATTTCCCTTTAACCAATTCCATTTCCATATTTACTTCTTTTGCATGATTGTTCAACTGAATCATCCTACGCTCGAACCTAAATAGGGATTCCAAGTCTCCCACTGATCCTATAAATGAAATTCAAAACTTAAAAAAAAAAAAAAATGGTACGAACCTATAGAGGTACGAACCCAAAATAGGTACGAACTAAGGGGTTAAGGAACGAACCTTGATTCTGACTTTGAAGCCCTTGATTTTGATCCTTAAAATTTTGAAGTTGTTGTTGTTGTTGTTGTTGTTGTTGTTGATGTTGTTGTTGTTGTTGTTGAAGTTGTTGTTGAAGATAGTTTTTTTGCTGCTTGAGATTTTCATTTTCTTGCTGCAAATCATCATTTCCGCGCTTCACCATCTCTGCTTCGTTCTTGAACAATAGCTCCATCATTGTGGCCCGAGCTTTATAAAACTTATACGAAGCGAATAGGCAATCGGTGCCATACTTAAGCTGAGCAAGAGCTTGCTGTGGGAAAGAATATGATGGACCCTCTACAATAGCCAGAGCTTCATTTAAAGAAGAAGGAGGATTTAGCGGGAACGATTGGTCGTAGCATTCGCTATCGAACCAGGCGTCCCGAACATCCTCCAATGGAACAACACCAAGTGAACTCCGCAGCCTAGACATCGAAGAACTATCAGATTTCAATGAATCATGACATGCAGAAGTATTCAGAAGTCATTTAGAAAGAAACCACTTGAAAGCTTCGTCCTCATCACCAGCAAGGTTGATTCCTTCATTCATTCTCATATTTAGATCCACTTCAGAGAAGGACCTTTGAGCAGAAGGTTCAGCATCAGGCATGTCAACATCGGCCCTATCAGCATTAGTGGAAGAACGAACCAATGTCCCGATGGGTGCATTTGATTCATGAATGACTCCAGAAGTATTTTTATCTACAAGGAGGTTCGGGACATTAGGGACATCTGTAACTGAAGTACTAGGAGCTATGTTCTCAACATCCGCTTCTTCAGTAACTTCATTTGTCTTTTCTTCTACAATATCATCTTTAACATCAACAACAACATTTTCTTCTTCAATATTTTCTTCAACAATAACAGCATCATTCACTTCTTCAATATTTTCCTCTTCAACAGCAATATCATCTGCTTCTTCTTGAGGTAATCCAGTAAAAACTGTCATTGTACCACTATTTGAAGCGATTGGCTCTATGTCGAAGTTAAAAGGAAGGGGAGAAAAGGAATCATAGAAGCCGGTAGGAGCATCAATAGTACGAAAAGCTTCAGAAATAGATTGAGCTATTGGAGGCTGGTCCGAAGAAATAATTGGCTCCCCCACGCTAACAGGAACAACATCAATGATGACGCGATGTCCCGAAACTTCTGCTTGGACCGAACCTTCAACGTTCTGTCCCGCATCTAAGATAAGAGCGGAACTGCTATTCCCTTCAACGAGGCAATCTCTAATCTCCCCTTCTTCTACTTCAGAAGGGTACAACGGTCTTTTTGGTTTCTTTTTCTTCTTCTCAGGGAGAACCAATTTTCGTTTCCCCTTACCTTCAATAACTTCTTCCTCAACTCTTTGCCTACCTTCAACGATCTGAATACCGAGGCTTGGGCGAGGAGGAGGAACTTCAGTTTGAAGTTCGTAATCGGTTTCAAACTGAAGCACAAACATTTGTCCCGTAAGAAAAAATTCAATGGTAGTTCGGGACAATACTAAAAGAAAGAAGAGTACGAACCTTATATTCAAACTTGTAGTCATCAAAATTTAACCGCCAAGGACAATAGCTTGGGAAACGTTTACGAACCCTTTGAATTTCATCTTTGGAGATGTTACCAAAAAACCAAGGACCTTCAATTATAATTGGAGTGCGATACCACTTATAGTCATGATCTTGACGAATTCTTTCTTTTGTGGGAAAATCAATTTTGGTAAATGGAATAAACTTGATTTTTGGATCGTCAACCTCATATAATAAGGGAAATCCCGTAATACACTTACGAACAGGGCTAGCGGTCCACTTCACAAAATTCTTGATACTGACACCATCTCCGTATGTAGAATGAAAAATTTCAACTGTATGATTTTCACGTTCTAAAAAATTTGGAACGTAACAAGTAAGATTAGTTCTCCCTTCACTTCGGAGGCTACACTCATCAAGGATACGCCACCAATTTCCATTATATTGTGTAATGGATCGAGCTTGACCATGAGGAGAATCACCGCGAGATGCAAAAACTTCAAATTGGAAAGGATTTTCTTCTTCATATAGTGGGAGACGAAGTCCGGCCTCTAAAGCACCAGCTGAAATTAATAAACTATGGAAAGAATAGTTAAAGCTCTGAATTGCTCCTAAAGTGAGTACATCGTTATTTTTATCATAGAATGAGACTTTAAATCCCTCAAGAGCATGTCTTCTCTTAAAATCCTCAATATTCATCGACCGATAACTATAAGTGGCATGAACCCGCTTATTTCTGGGGGAAGGATTAGCAGTTAAAGAAGCACCAGGAGCTGGGTTACGAACAGATCGAGACACAGCATATCTAGAAGGAGGAATTCTTGAAGGTCTTCCGGTTTCTTGGTGATCACCAGCAGCATTGGGATTTCTGGAAGACATAATGTTTTTATCTGAAAAGAAAATTTCAAAGGATCAATGTATGAAGGAATCATCATAGATCATAAGAAACAATCATAAAAATCAAAAATAATTATCAGTTCAATCATATCTGTTAAAAGCTAATCATTGTTAAATATCAAAATAAGATACTGGAGGTTAAAATCCTCAATATACATGGAGAAAGAAGATAAACAATTACTTGATCAAAAGTAGAATAAATGTGGTTGATGTTAAAATCTCCTGAACAGTTGGGAGAACGAAAGTATTTGAAAAGTTCAAGGAAGATAAAAAGCAACAACTTTAAGAGGTAAAACAGAAGTGGAAAGGACTGCATCGTATTTAAAGAAAATAATAGAAACCGTTACAATTTGAAAAGGTGTTAATCCAGGTAAAGATTTGATTTCCTCGAAAAAAGGTAACTGACACAAACGTGATAATAGAAGTTACTGCCTGCGAAAAACTCGCATAACGTGCGAAAAGAAGTAATGGTAAAACGAAAGGTAATAGTTATTCTTCTACTTTTTCCAAAACCTTGGATCGACCGTTGAAAGTTTTTGAAAAAAGAAGAAGAAGGGGGAAAGTTGTTAGGAAATAAAAGGAGGACGACACGTGTAAGATGATTAAGGAAAGAAGCAGTGGTTCTAAGAAGAACGAGAAGCACACAATCAAAGCCGTATGAAAGGATCGAGTAAATGACAGATGTGAAAGACTGAATATATCCCTGCATGATTGACACATAAGTTCGGGAAAGTAGTATCACATTGATCGAAACAGATAGCATTAAATGCTTATTGAACGGGAAAGTAAGAGTAATAAATGAACATGGAACGAGAAAGTAAATGCAGTAATTACTCTTATTACTTTAACCACATGATTGACACCTATGATCGGGACAAAGATGATTCTCAAAGAACGAAGAGTACGTGTTAATCATACAAGGTAACGGACCAAAAAAGTGAAGAGCATGACCTGTCAACCATACAATCATCCCGATCTAAAGATAATAAGGAGAACGAAAGAAGGTATCGGGACAAGAGGGACCCATTAGATGATCTATAAATAGAAGAGATCATTCAACAGAGAGGGGTCGGTCAATTGAAAGAAGAATAGGCTAAGGAAGAGTAATCAGAGAAGAAAGAAAAGATCATTAGGTATGTATTTTTTGAGTAAGAGACTATTTAAAAGTTTCACTATCATGATTCATCTTCTATACTTATAAAGATTATGAATTAGATATTGAATTAGAGACTGTAATTTGATCAAATGTTTGATAAGTAAATAAATGGTTAATTGAAACCTTTCTAATTAATTGATTTTAAAGAGGATTCTGTGTATGCAAATGTTAGTTAAAATCTTTCTATTTACTGTATTTTATCAAATTATTGGTTGTTCATGTCAATGGGAATTTTGGCATAAAATCTTTCTACCACACATGGCGAGCTTAAAAGAATCTCCATCGACACGTGGCGAACCTTGATGACATGTGGCGAAGGGTATTTTAGTAATTATCATCTTTTTATCCCTATAAATATAATTTTAGAAAGAAGAAGAAGGAGACTTTTGGCCCGATGGAGGCTTCCTCTGCTTCATTCTCAATTGTAACCCAGATATGAATAAAAACTCCAACTTCATTACCCGTGGATGTAGGCTAATCATGGCCGAACCACGTTAATTCTTTTGTGTTATCTTCATTTTCGTTTATCTTTTATTATGATTTTTGGTTGTTTTTTGCCCATGAGAAATTCGGCAGAAACAATATACATAAAACTTTTGAGGCATACCTAATAAAGATAAATTAGGGTCATTAGGTTGTAGGACCCCACCATCCCCTATCAACCGTTTTTTATAACGGTAATTATGCCCTTACTTTATCAGTGTTAATGTTAATACGTAGATGTTAATAATAATAATTAATTGGTAATGATTGATAAAATTGTTAGTGGTAAAAATTAGATTTGTGTGAGAGAGTTGGGGTTTTTGAGAGGAAAAAGAAGAAGTGAAAAAAAAAACTTAGGATTTTTGATATTTATGTGATTTTTAAGACTTTTGTGATTAGAGTGACAAATTGGTGATTCAAATGATGAAGGAGAATCTTCATCTCGTAAACCCAATATAATACACATCAACTACAACAATGATCCTGATTTGGCTTACTTTTTGGATTATAAGAATGATTTTGCTCAAACTCAAACTCACTCTAAACCTCAAGATGATGATTTTTATGAGCCAAATCCAAAAGATGAATACATTTATGAGGAACCTTATGCTAACAATACACATGTATACTTATATACGATGTTTAATCACTCTTTTTTAGGTTGAATTTATCAAGAGATTCACTTTTTTTCAATTTTCAGTCTTGGATTCAGGTATAAATTATCAGTCGAACTTAACGCCCAAAGAACAGTTCGGCTGGTAATTATAAAGTCGAACCTAAGTTTGAATTTAAATCATTATGTTCGACTAATTCGTACTTTTTTTATTAGTAGCCGAACTTACACCCCAGTTAGCAGCCGAACACAGTTAGTAGCCGAACATAAATCAAAGGTTCGGCTAGAAATTTGTACTATAAATTTATAGCCGAACCTGACATAGTTTGGTTCAATTTGGCGACCTCCAGAGTAATGTTCGGCTACTAATTGGGTTTTTCATTATCAACCGAACCTCGTTGTGTAAATTGATTAAACACACAAGTCATAAGTTCAGCTACTAATTGTTTTTATCGAATTAGCCAAACCTCATTAAAAAGTTTGGTTCGTCTATTATTTTATACATCTTAGCAGTCGAATCTAGCTTTAATGGATGAAGCAAAGTTTTTTGTAGATTGTAGTTGCTGAACCTATACCTATGCATGATCAACCTTCGGCTGTTAACATCATCTACGAAGATAATAGAGATCACTTCTGTAATGACTTGGTAGGTAACAAATTGTATGATGTTTTACTTTATATGTTAGCTATATTTCAAAAGCTTTACTAAGTATATATTTTGACATTGTATTAATGTAGACATGGAAAACAAAAACCGAAGCCAAGGGTTGGGTTGAAGAATATGGATTGAAAATAAATTGTGTGCTAGTATGCGGGCGACAAAGCCGAGATGACCGGTTTAAAATGGTATGTGAGAGAAGTGGGAAAGACGTAGATAAGCATAAAAAGGGTTATGTGTATATTGGGAAGACCGGGAGAAAGAATAAGACTAAGACGAAGAAGAGAGAGTGCCCCTTCAAAATCGTTTACAATTACAACAAAAATAAACTACATTAGACCATGAATAAAAACATGGATTGTCGTCATAACCATCCACGTGCACTTGATCTCCATGGACATGCAAAAGTATCAAGGATCAAACCAAATGACTACGTATGTGCCACCGATTAAAATCCTTAGTAAATTGAAGGCGGATGACAAGAATAAAAAATCTACTATACAAACTATCTACAAAGCAACAAGCACTTTGATAAGGAAAGATTTTTAAGGTAGGGAGATGATGCAACAACTTATGTGGTTGGCGGTGAAGCACAACTACATGGTACAAAAGAAGTTGGATGACTTTGGACAAGTCATGCACCTTTTTTCTTGCTTACCCGGATTGCGTTCAATTGGCTCTATGTTTTACACAAGTTCTTATCATGGATTGCACGTACAAGACCAACAAATATGAGATGTCGTTGTTAAATATGGTTTGGAATACGTCAACCAAGATACCATTCACCGTGGCCTTTTGTTTTGCGAAAGACGAGACGAAAGAAAGCTACATGTGGGCGTTAGAACAATGCAAGCTAATCTTCCGGGAGGATGGTCTTCATAAGGTGATAGTAACAGACCAAGAGCAAGCATTGATGTATGCTATTAGTAAGGTATTTCCGGACGCACATAATTTTCTTTGTACGTTTCATATATAGAACAACGTTAAAAAAAATGTAAACCGATAATTCAACCGCTTAAGTTGAAAGACCTAGAGAATATTACGACACTAGTGGATGAAGAACGAGAAAAGAAAAATGAAAAATTTATGAAGGAGTATAATGAGAATGAAAGGTTGCGGGCTTGTTTCTCCCGTGAATAAGATGCTTTGACATGGTTAATCACTGAAGATATGTATCGGGAAAGACTTGATGAACTTATTACGCATTGGGGTACCAAATACCCAAGTGTCATTACCTACTTGTGTAAAGAATACTTATATCCTCACAAATAAAGGTTTGTGTATGCTTATACAAACCAACACAAACACTTCGACAACCAAGCTACAAGTACGGTAGAGTCGGCTCACTACCGATTGAAGAAGAACCTTTTTGGATGAGTTGACACGTTTGTGACAGTATTTGACTCAATAGAAGAGTATTCCAAAACTGATATCGTAAGAATTAAAAAGGCATTCGAAAAAAGTTTATTGGTCAAACACAAAACCTATAAGGATGATCCCTGGATCTGGGGATTAACTTATAGGGTCTCCCATTTGTGCATTGACAAATTGATGGTTGAAGTAAAGTTAATGAAAGATTGGGGCGCTAATCAACCGTATGAAGTGTGTGTTTGTAAAATGAATGAATCTATGGGACTTCCTAGTCGACACCAAATAGCTCGGTATGTGGATGGTATTATACCTTTTGAAGATATTGATCCTTTTTGTAAACAATTGAGTTTTGTACCTCTCCCCACTGAAGATCTTGACGAAGAGATTTAAAATACAAGTTATGGGAAAAAATTAGTTGATATCTACCGAGGTGCATACCGAGCTCAAAAATAAATCAGTCACCATAATTTGAGAACAATCATCTATCCTTTCACCGAGGAGGATTTATTGGAACTGGAAAAGGGGAAGCCGAAAGGTATACAAAGTACCGAAATGACAAGAAATCAACAGACAAAAGACACCAAGATGAAGGCTACACAAAGGGATCCATCGGGAGTTGAGTATCATGATGCAAGGTACGAAAAGGAAAAGAATGAAACAGAGAAGGTTATAAAGAAGAGAGTTGTTAACGTTTCTAGGAAACGTGGTCGGCCGAGTGAGGATAAAGGCGAAACAAGTAAACAGAATGTTAGTCAAATAGACGTTAAACTTAAGGGTAAGATGTATCCTTCGTAAAAAATGGGAAAAGAAATCAAGATAAAGGACAAAAGGACCTTAGGTGCGATGGGTTCTATGAAAGGATAAGTTCGTTAAGTATTTGCGGCCCATAAATATGATATACGATAACTACTTGGAGGATCTACCCAAAATAATTCGTGAGCACATCATAAGCATGGGGGAGGTCCAAGGGGATGTGAATTGTGGTTATCATGCCACGACGGAACAACTAGGACCTTTTGAAGAAGCAAATAATCTGGAGTTTAATGGGAATGAAGTCATGTATATAAGGCATCGATTGTTACAAAAATTGCGCCAAAACAAAGACTTCTACAAAACAATGATGAGATCGGGTCCAAAAGGAGACAATGGGGTGCTAGAGGAGTATATTAGATGGGAACGCCGTTTACATGGGGATTACATCATCACAAGAGAACATTGGATGCAAATGCCAATTTGTGGGTTTTTAATAGCGGAGACTTTCAATTGCATGGTTCATTGTTTTGGGTCGGTTGGTTCGAGTTTTTCTTACGCGCTGCCAACAAAACCTTGCCGTGAGGATATAAAAGATAGAAGACTTGTTATTGCATTTTTCCAAAATTATGTTTTTATCGGCCTCAAACTTAGTCCTGGTTGCCCTTTACCTCTGTTGTGTACTCCAACCTTTTGGCCTAGATTCAAACAAAATTACTCGATGGATTGGTGTGCAAAATATGCAACGTAAATGGAACTTTGGAATGCTTTGCATATCTCGCTCCCAAGCCAACAAGTAATTTTATCGTCGGATGATGAGGATGAAAATAGATTATGAAGATATGGCCAGTTTATCCTAAAACATACTATGAAAGCTTCTTTGGGAACACTATAAAGGATTGGTTTGTTTTTTCTTTTTGTTCGGTTGGTGAGGATGAGAATAGATTATGAATGATATTAAATATATACTCAAACACCCACTATGAATGAAATATTAAGTCTTTTTGTTATTTTTTATGGGTAAGTTCACAATTTAAAAGACCTTTTCAAGGTATACAAAGGCAAGTTCGGCTGCAAAAGATTGCAGCATTACTGGCCGAACCATACAACTTTGTTGATTTATTCAAAGAAATGTCAGGTTCGGCTACTAACTGCTTTATGTTACTTGCCGAACTTGGCATACCCTGAAACAACTTATTGCATTTGTCAGGTTCTGCTACAAATTGTTTTATGTTACTAGTCGAACCTGACATACCCTGAAACAACTTAGTGAAGTTATCAGGTTCGGCTACTATTTGGTTAATGTTTTTAGCCGAACATAAATTTGTAGCTGAACCATACAAAAGTAGCCGAACATAAATTTGTAGTACCATTAGATTTCATTCATAAAAATGACCCATTATAAAATAGAATGAACATTAAAGGTTGTTACATAATGAAAAAAAATCCCATACATGGGTTATTAGGATCTCATATGTAATTCGAGGAACTCCTTAAGGATGCAGTATTGAGCATTGTATTCGAAATTGTATCCTTTCCATCTTCGCCATTCCGCTCGAGATCGCTCTTCAATATCATTATCTGTTTCGTACTTAAGTCGATATCGGCTTATAATCCGAACTAAAACAATAAAATCTTCAACTTGTCTTCTTATTTCGCACAATCGACAAAACAATGCGGCACGATCTCAGTTGTAAGGGTTTCCGGTGTCAGAGATGTAGGTTTCATGAATATTACCCCAATAACTCTGACTCATTATACCATTCATGCGACGTTCTTCACCCCTTTTTGGATAGTAGGCTACATAGTTTGTGATAGTGATATATCTTCCTCTATAGTAAAGTTAATAGCCATTTTCCAAGAAATATAAATTAAAAATGTGTATGTAGAGTGGGTATATATAGAATAGAGGATAGTAACGGCTATATTTTTGAAGTTTTTTGAAAAAAAGAGTCGTTTATAGAAAAATGTGAAGTAAAATATCAGGTTCGGCTAATAATCTTATTTATCGAATCATCCGAACCTCTATAACATATTTTCCTTGGCCTATAAAGTCAAGTTCGGCTACTATTTGATTCATATTTTGTAGCCGAACCGAACATACATTGAAATAGTATACGAGTTGTATGGTTCAACTATATTCAAAATTTTGTAGCCGAACTTGAATCTGCCATTTATAAAAAAAAATACAAATCCTAAAAAACAAGTGGATTTTTATTAAATATCATCATAATTTAACATCCAAACCACCATAAAAGTGATAACATTAGTTTGTCATCTAGAAAATACAAAACAAAGTCTACCAAAGACCTATAATAATCTATCATCCACTTAAGAAAGGAATGTTAACGACCATATTCATTCACGACCACTTATACGACCACCTCCATGATCACTTCCACGATCTCTTACCACCTTCATTTGGACCTCCGGGTTCTTGCCGAGTTTTCTTTGTCACCCTTTGCTTGGAGCTCACCCTTCAGTTGTTTTAATGATAAAATCCAATTCGTTGCAGAAACTTTGCTGCTCCACCACTGGTATAGGTTGTTTGCAACTAACTTTGGTTTTCATTTTCTTCAACAAACTCTTAGTCGTCGACAAATAATTACATTTAAAACCAAAAATTAAGAAAAAATAAACTTTCATATTATATAACACTTTTAAAAGAATAAATAAAGACATGACTTGCCATGATCATCATTGCCTCAGATACACTTTGGATTATGTTATCAGACTTGTTCTTCGCCCCAGCTTCCTTTGTTTTTCCCCTTGTAATTTGAGCTACGACACGATCTTGACTTTCTTTGTTCATAACAAAGAGATGAGAAATTTGATTAAAACATCCTTCTCACGAGGATTATCACGCACATTTTATAACCTTACCCAACTCAACATGTTGGCTTCCAACTTATTCCAATAATGAAACGTAGGCTCGGGGTCATATTTGGGCTTCCATTCTAGTGGTGTTCTTTGTTCCTTTACTACCCTTTGGAAACAACTTGAACTTCTCGTTATCATCCAATGGTATTTATTGGATATATCAAACTTGACGAAGTACTTGACGAGGATCGAAAATTTGTTCGGCCACTAATTGGACATTTCAATTAGTGGCCGAACTTCAATGTTCTCTAAGGCTTAAATTTTTGAGTCTACGTAGCATTGTTCGTCCACGTATTGGACATCTCAATCAGTGGCCGTACTTCAAAGTTCTCCAAGGCTCAAATTTTTGAGTCTATAGAGCATTGTTCGGCCACTAATTGGACATCTCAATATGTGGCCGAACTAACAAGTAACAAATTTATGAAAAAAAAGTCAAAAATTCGGCTGAAACTCTTGCTAAATCGAAATAGTCGAACTTAATGTTTTATGAACTAAACCCTAGGTTCGGCTACAAATTATGATTTAAATAGATACCGAATTGTTCTTCTGAAACTAAGAAGACTATGAAATGTGGTAGGTTCAACTACTAATACCTAGGGTTTTCGCGTCATTTGTAGTCGAAGCTACATTTGAAAACCCTAAAATCATCTATTTAATCCTAATCAATCGATCAAACAAAACAAAAACAATGAAAAACAAGATGGGTTTGGAGCAAATACCTTCTAATGTACATTTTCGAACAATCGGGGTTTTGATTTCGCTCTCCAATGTTACTCAATTGGGTAGTTGCTTGATTGAAGTGGGTTCCAATTTTCGGATCCGGAAGTAAATCTCTAGCGCAACGCTTTGTTCTACTTGGTGGTTGCATTTTATAGTTGTGATTTTAATCGACGATCAAAGTTTTATGATTGAATGATTAATCGGCGACGAAAAAAAAAATTCAATGAGGAAGATGAAGAAGTTCAGTTGTTCCTCTAAAGACCCTTGAGAAAATGGGTTGATTAGATTTTGGAATTGTTTTGTTTAGGTTTATGTTTTTAATGTTAAGAGTATTTGTATAATTTTAATTATATAAGGGTAACATAGTAATTTAATCTTACGGATAGAGACACCAATTAAAACTAAGACATTCCTTATAAACATACAATAGATAGTCTAATCATTTGGTATGACTCAAAAGATTTATATATGCCTTAAAACAGGATTCAAACTTATATCAGGACTTGTTTGGGCCTGAAAAGCTTGCTTGTCAATTGCTGTTGTTGCATTTAATGTCTCAGTTGCCAAGACGTCAATGATTAACTGTTCATGTTAACGCTGTTTTGGACGCATGCATCTCACTTGCATATGCTTTTACAAAAGAGTATGGCCAAATTTCAAGTGGGTATACTGGTGGGTGTAAGTCTACGTGACATTTCGTTCTGATTGATTATATTTGAAGATGTAAAATAGCAAGTAATTGCGGTATAAGGTATTGAAGGGAATGATTTTGCTTTCCTGTCCTGTCACTCCCGCTCTAAGAAGGGTGGAGTGGTACACGTTAGTGACTTCTGAATTGGATTGGAAGAGTTAAAGTTCAACTTGAATTCTTGTGTTGTTGGAAGGTTACAGTTTTGAAGTTCAAGAGGGGGAGAACCTACCTTATTTTGTAGACCTGGTTGTTCTAGGTGGTCAGTCCAACGATCATTCATGCTGCCACAAATCACAACCAAAAGTAAGAACAAAACATAAACTGGTGTGACTTTTGATCAAAGTACAGGCAGAAGCTTGACTATTTGAGAGGAGGAAATCACAAGATTTTTGGAGCATTCCTGAACCATATCTCGACAAAGAAAGAAACTGGTTCACGTTATAATAGTCAGCAAAAGGAAGCAGTTTGAATTAGACTGCCGCAGTTCATTGACCAAGTCGGATTAATGCTTCAAGTTGAATCTTAACGCATAGGGCAATTTGAATGAAAATCGGTTTCCTCATAAGAGACTAAGGAATACTTTCTTTTTTCCTTTACATTGTCCAATGCTAACAAATATGTATATACATGTACAGAGAACGCATTCTTGTCTGCGATATCTGAATCTAATATAAATAAAAACTTTACCGAGCCTAGACAGATTGAGCTGGATATAAAGAGGATTTTGGTCTACTACAGTGGTTCTATTGAAAAATAAGAAACTAATGAAATCCTGATGAAATTGAGCTTAACCCTTCTATCCAATTTTCTCTGTGTTTGTGTCATCAGATGGCCATATCACAGTCTCCATAAGACGTTCACGCATCAACTCCAAATTCTCCTCGGAGATTTCTTCATACATTGCAGCATGATCACATTTCTGGTCCATGAAATTTTTAAACAAGCAAGGAAAATGATAAATAACTCAAGTTTCAAGTATCAAAAATATCTAGGCCAATGAAAAATTACAATCTCTGATGCACGTACCTTAATCCATTTTCCATACAGGTGAAGTCGTGTCACCATCACTCTTTCAGCTAGCTCTATTTTCTCCTGCAAAAGAGAACAGCAAAACTAAGCTATTAAACCGTTTTTGTTGTGATCTTTAACTTAGCTCAACTACTAAATCTTCTTCTCCTTGTGCGCAACTACATTTGAGGCGTAATGGTATGGTATTTGAGATTATTTTATTTTTTTTGAAAGAGTTACTTGAGAATGTTATCAAAGTATAAAAAAAGCGGAAGTCATGAAAAAGTAACGCATTGTTTAGTTACCTTGACAAGGATACGAAGGAAACGTTTCCCGTCTCCAGGTTTGTTGTTAACTACAAAACTGTTGAAACAGTGATTGTTAAAATGATGAAATCATGGTAATGTATTAAGAGTTAATAAGAGGTTAAAACACTCTTTCATACGGTAATTTACTTTAAGCAGACGAGAGATAAATTAACTCACTCGTAAAACCACCGATAATTAGTTGGATTCATCTCATAAAGCTGATTAAGAACAGTTCTTACAGCTTTGTACGTGAAATAATTGAGTACTTGCTGCAATGTAATGAAAAGTCTTGGTTAGTTGAATCGACAGGGCATTATAAAATATATTGTATGTCCCGA
This sequence comes from Papaver californicum, assembly GCA_023531435.1. Lineage (NCBI taxonomy): Eukaryota > Viridiplantae > Streptophyta > Magnoliopsida > Ranunculales > Papaveraceae > Papaver > Papaver californicum. Next base: position 7,386,853 of record JAJJMC010011023.1, on the reverse strand, counting down.
AACGGAATTATAATATAGTGAAAACCGTACAAAAGAGAAGAATCATCAAGATTACAAGTAGACGGGATATTTTCATAGCTTTAATCTAAAATTTTTATTCCTTTTGAAGCCATACTTACATCCTAAAATAATCTTAGAAAATAAGGCATCTTGAATTTAATAGTGTTGTATTTCGTTGCATTTTATGAAGGTGAAGGGCGGCTATTATTTATTGGCATGACTCCTCTTTGCATACAGGTGATTAGCATTAAAGTTTTTAAGTTCCTTTCAAGGGTAGTTCCTAATTTTTTGCATATAAATGAACATTTCAGCTGCTCTCTTGTAAAATGAGGCTAGTTGCCGACACGGAAAAAGGGTTGAGCACAATTTTTAGTAGCTACAAAGCCTACAGCCCACTCCGAGATCTCGGGTTTCAGTGTTTCACCTAATCATTGTTAGTTGAAAATATGAGACATCCTACACAAAAACTTCAATGGGTTCCCAACCCATACATGAATAGTCCCACAAATAAACACCTACAACCCAAGACAAACTAGATCCAAAGCAAAATTCAGAACCATGAAAGTACAGTATTGAAACCAGTTCAAGGGCTTTGTAAATCATAGTATTATGTCTACTGAGCAGCGATAAATACTGAAGCAAGTCCTATCAAACAAACAAAAAAAAGAGAAGAAATTTTTTACCCTTTTCACATCTTCAAAGCTTTCTTCATATTGTCCACCCAAGTTATTAAGAATAACAAGACCACGAGAGATTTTGTTATATTTCCTAGTGTGCTGATTCACAAATCCTGAAAGCACTTTAGTAGAAAGACGCCATTCATGCCAAGCATCAACAAATGAACTGCTCAATTCCAAGTGCCCTGATGATGATGAACTTCTTTTCTTGTAAAAACCCAGTTCTGCAATGCTCTTCATATTAATCGCAGAAGAAGAAAGAGTATCCAGACACAAACAGGGACGAGTTTGTGTATCTACAACTACACCCATTACTGATGAAGCTCCCACCATCCTCCTCAAATCCTCAAATCAAACCCCCAATAGATCCTTCAATAATACACCTAGATTTATCGTTTTTCAACTTGAAAATTGAGATCAACAGAGTACCCAAGTCGAAAAATCACAAAAAAAATTGTGGGCAACTCTGAGATATTTGAACAAAACTTCTTCGTTTGATTTTATTATTTTTTTCCTCTCAATTCTTAATATAATTCTCACCGAACATAATTTGTGAGGTCCAAATTTGTTGGAGCAAAGAAAATGAGAAAAATAAATAGAATTTTGATGAGTGTAAATTTGGTCCTCTAATCTACCTGCCAAATAAGCAACCCAGCGGACACATCAGTGTTAAGTGTCGCAGCCTCGTTCACAAGTGAAATGGTGGGCTTCCTTGAAGTATACGTCCTTCCCCACTGGTTCTTCCTTTTTATCATACGGCTACCGCGTTGCCTTATTATTTACGTGCTTAGATTTGTAGTAAACTACGGTTTGACTTGTGCTGGCACGGAAAATTTCTTAACTCAAACATTGACTCTATAGTATACTATTCAACCTATGCCGACGAGATTGAATCATTTAGCCGACTAAGAACCAAAAGTCTTTAGTTCTAAACTCAGTTCTTTTAGAAAAACATGGAAAAAACAACCAAAAAATCGACGTTCATTTGGTGTGGATCTCGGTGTATCCATCCACGTCCATGTAGACTAGCAGGTATGCTAGGCCATGTTTTATGAGTGTCAATTTTTATGGTGTTTTTAGAGTCGGTTTGTTTAGTGTTTTTATTCTAAATCCCCTTCTTAAAAAGGAGATTCATTTCTTAAGACCCTATATAAATGCAGGAATAAAGCTAGGTTTTGAAGAAAGTTTGGGCAAATTACTGATACAGGCACATTGAGGGATGTAGAATGGCTAAATTGTACTAATATATCTAAAAATGGGCTTGCAAGTCAACTGGACTGGATGCGTAACTGTATATCTATGTTCTAAGTTAGCTCCGCCCGTATATAGATGTCAACGATTACTAGTACTCCATGGGGTTACAAAAATAGAACCTTTCCTTGTAACTGACTGACTAGTTATTACTAAACCAGAGCCACTAGTGAGATGATTAATAGGTCGAAGCTGCTGCATACTTCCACCATTTCCTTCTTTTTTTTTACCTATAACATGGTTTTCATTTAAATCCACATTTTAGAAATGATGAACTCTTAGAAGTCTGTAGTAGGTTCTGACCGAATAATCATGATCTAGGATCTTTACGATACGTCATGAAAAAAAAAAGTTGGAGACAAATTTTGGGGGAGGAAGCATTTCGGATAATACGCTCCTTCCAACATGATATGGGATAACTTCTCCACTTGTAGCCAGGTACATGACAATCTACGAGGTTACAATTATTACATTGGAAGTATAAATCGGTACCGTGGACATTAGCGCCCCCATAAATAAGGAAATTTTTGTGGATGGAAATTGTAGTTATTAGTTATTACAATTTTAGTAGTTAATCCAACCTAAATCTAATGGTCTACGACTCTCTCAAAGTTGAGGATAATATAAATATCGCACATACAATCTCAAGGAAAGTACTAGGTCAATTGTAACATGGCTTTGTATTAAAATTTACGTCCATGAAGTATAACGATATGATTTCATCAATGATTACAAGTGTCAGTCGTTTTTAAATAACAGAAACAATCTGAGCTTGGCAGGCAGACACAAAATTTCTCTACCTTGTTTTTAATAATATTTTTGAACCCTTATTACAGTAAATAAGCTCTACTTTTATTGCGCTAAGGTTGTATAAGATTGAGAACATGTTTGTTTGTGGCCCCTAGTTCATCCTCAGACTCGATTGGCAGTCTCTTATGATCATTCAGTTTGATGCCCTCATTTGAGATATCATTTAATCTTCTGCTATGTTGCATGGTCAAATAGGGTTTGCTTGAGATCTGACTACATGTTCTGGGCATTTAATGTCACGTCTTGTTTTCGAGCTTGACCGTCAAATTGCTTCTCTTTTCCACGTAGTGTCATCTTAGCGTGATGGGTATTTATCTTGGACGAAGCGAAAAGATTAAGGGCTTTATTCAATACTCTACGGGCCTCTATCTTCTTTTTCTTTTTTCCATTCTATGTATCCACGTGGACAATAGTTTCTTAACCCTAATTGTGTCCCTCTTTTCTTTCCATGTGCCTCATGGAAATCAGGGAAGAGAACTTGTGTTCAGAAATTATAGCTCCTTCTATGTCCTGGGTTTGTCACTCCATTACCGCCAAGTCACCATTATGACCCACTGTTTTTGCCTTTACACGCCATTAAGTATTCCGTCAATATTTTTCTATAAGTTTTTTGTCTTCGTATATAAGGATCCTTCTTGATTTTTAAAATTTATTATTTTTCTTTTGCATGGTTCTTCACTCCAATTTTTTCTTAATTATTTTTAATATTTTTTAAGGCATTCTAAGTTCTTCTTTCTCTTTATCTTTTTATGAGATGTAAATTTTTTTTTTTCATGTTAGCGTTGGTATTGATGTTGTTGCTGCTTCTGCTAAAACTGATTTTATTATTGTCCTTTTTCCTTTATTCTTACTCGTCACCATGTATGGGCGTAACCCTTCGAATTAAGGTTCTCAATAACTTTATGACACGAGAAGGTCTGCATGATATTTATTTTTTCCCTAAGTATTTTGAGAGATTTAGTGCCTTGATTTTCACGGTATACCCATACCAACTAGAGTTTGTCCAACTGGTCAAGTGCATCCAATTGTCCCACCATCAACAATTTGGTTTTGTTTAGAACGAAGGGATTATCAACATCTATCGTCGAGTTTGAATTGCACCAAGAACCGATGAAATCTTGATCTAAATGGGTAGAGTTTATATAGGACTAATAATGGGTTCGTCAAAGTATAGGGAATGCTGGTATTTTACTTGTCGTAAAAGCTTTAGGGTTTGTCGCGATTTTATTTTAACTGGTTAGATAACTTTGGTACCGAGATGGTGTGTACCGACATATACATTTATTTATGTATGAGATAATTGACAATAATACTCACAGATGTAATTGTTTTACTCGGTCTTCCCAAAACTAAAACGTTTATTTGAATATGGACGAAGATGATAAAGAATAAAATTCAACCTTGGTTGAATTGAAAAAAAAACGTACACAAACATAATATAGGAAGAAAAATTTGTTTAAAAAGTTGGATTAATTACTAAGGCATGGCTTCCAGACATATATTCGTAATTGATTATTGTTGGATTAGTTAAATTGAATTGATTACTAAGGAATTAAAGAGAATTTAAGAGGCGTGTGTGATTCGTAATTAGTTATTGTTGTGTTTCTCTCGATCTGGCTATCCAGACATATTTTCTGGAGAAAAAAAAAGTTGTTGTTTCATTGGATATTAAGCAAACCTAAGGTGTGTATCTACCAATAGGTAGCTTGTATTTTGGCACGCTATTCATACTTGGATCTCTTGGTGAAAGATATGGAAATATCGAATGAATATAAAAAGATTTATATGTGTTAGAGCATTGTTCGTATGAATTCACCAAGCGTTTGTATGTCAAGTTTGGTTGTCATGTTTAGTTCCAACACTCAAAGGTGCTTGAGTAAATTATCAAAGTCCACTTTGTTGGATTAGCCTCAGAACATAGAATATTGAGGCTTGCGCTAGTTACTCTTGAAGACCTGAAGACGTAACGAATACAAAACAAGATATCATCGTTCTGTCCAAGGTTAATAACTACAAGACTTGACTTATTTCATTTCTGTTTATTGTTCGTGCAAGTCTGAATTCATTGAAAACGTAACATACAAAGTTACGTTGGTTACAATGGCTTTTATAATACCCCGATTCGGCGGGTAGGGTTCGTCGAATGGGATATAGGTAATGGTTTGTCCTTTCCTAACATCAAGGCCTTTTCAACACAATTGGCTCCAAAGTTGACAAAAAGTTCTGCAGTTAAGCGTGCTCGGACGGGAGTAATCCAGGGATGACTGACCTCCCGGGAAGTTGTTGCTAGATGACCGCAGTGGCCAAGTGGGGACAATATCGGTGGAGGGTTGAGTCATTACAAATGGTATCAAAGGCGACGACGGGTCACCTACCGAGGGTGAGAGAGTATGTATATAGTTACAAAGAATAGTTTATGTATAGACTTTGTTGTTTATGACATTGCACTAACTGGTAACTTGTTCTTATTTAATTTTTTGATTTTGTCTGTTAATCTTCATGGGTTTGTGCATAACTCCAAAAGTAAATAAATTAAATTAGAAAGTTCATTAGAATGTTGACATAATGATTTGAACATATGTTAAAGTCTAATTTCTTAATGTTTAAGAATACATCTTTAATACTCAAGGCAAGATCCCGGAATATCGATTTTTCAATATCATATTTGGTATTTATATGATTTTCATTCCTAGAGGTTTGCATATCTTCAACAAACTATATCAGTAAAATATATAATATGTGCTAATATTACTTTATGTTTACATATTTCAAAAATATATTATAAATGTATATCTTGAGAATTTTTGAAATTGGTAAATAAAGTATTTCCAATTAATGCATTGGTCATAACCCTATAAATAAATAATCATATATTATTACAAACGTATCCTAGAACAAACCTTTCATAAAATGTGGAAAAGCCAACTTATAAAAGAGATATGAGTAATCTAATTAGGTGAAACATCTTGTGTTTCCTTCTGTTAAAGTTTTCTTTGGGATCGAGAAGCTTCTAGTTTTACCGTTGGTGAAAGGCTAGATTGTTATTCAATTTTTATTGATTACTTGTGTTTTGAACTAACAATGTATTCACCTTCGATAGATCATAATTGTTTATTCTAAGGTCCTTCTCTTTTGCTATAAGGCTACTCAAGTTTTTTCTAAGATTTGACTAGTACAAATCTAAATGATTCTGGATTTGTAGGATATTGTTGATCAATCAATGTTAACAAGGGAATAAACGACTTAATAATCTTGTTAACATTGATTTGGAATAGATGAACCTAAACATTATGTCTATCCATTTATAATATTTAGGGTCCCCTGTACGCTCATTGAAGAATTATTTAAATCTCTTCAAAAACATCGAATAAATTTTGTTCGGGCGTTTATGAAAGAAGAGAATGGACGACTTAACGAGCTTCACATCTTATTCTAGTTCCCATGCCATTTTCCCGACTCTATTTGAGTAGTGGATAAAATGGGAGTGAATAAAAGGTGTAAGGTTGGGGAAAATTAGGTATGAGATAGAGGTCCTTCTTACATAGAGGAAGCCTCGACGGCTAGTGTTTTTTTCCCCGAAAAAAATAAAAATATGGGTGAAATAGTCTGTCACAATCGTTCGATATATATGTCTATGTCGGCCGATTGTGTCTTATAACATTTTTGACAACTGGGCTTACTACAATCGTTTTATACATATAAGCATATAAAATGATTTTTTCTCATAAATAATGTTGAAAGCTTATCTTGTTCAAATCGGTTGATACATAGGTCCACATCGACTGATTGTGTCCTAAAAAACAACCAGAAAAATTGATATTTCACATCCTAAAATCGTTCGATATGGATGTCCACGCCAAACGATTGTAGCCTAAAAACCCACCAAAAAATTACTTTTTTGTCAATCGTTCGATATGGATGTCCACATCGAATGATTGTTGGTTAAAAAACTGCCGGAATGCCAATAATATTTTGGCCCAAATTGTAGTTCTTTTATGGCGTCTTAGCCAATACAACAATTATAAAACCAACTAAATTCATTCACTCACAAAATGATAAAACTAACATGTTTAAATTCAAACTACAAACATAAGTTAAAAACATAATTATCCTTAGTTAAAGACATAAGTTCGAAAAACAAGAATGTATTCACTCAACGTCACCACACCACCACCACCACGAACAACAAGACCACCACGACCAACTCTACCTCGTTTGGCAGGTCTTTGTTGAGCGCCATCATTATCGCCATTATCATGTTGGTTATCTTTGTCTTGTCCCCTGCTTGATTCATTCCGAGTAGCCTTTATGACTCTAGTTTTTCTCTTTGGTGTCGTCTCCACCGTCTCCCCATACATAACACCAGCTTTTTCATCTTTTAGAGCATTGTATTCTTCAATCTTCCCCTGATTTGCTCAACATGTTTCCTATTCCCATACATGCTTTTGCTTTGGTGATCATATACATGATTCGTCTTCTCTGTTTTTATTTTCAAACAACAAACGTTTTACAAGTCATGCCAAACCCTTAAACAACCATAAGAGACTACAACACTTACCAAAACGCCGAGAGCTTTATCTCGTTCCTTGATTAAGGGCCTCTCGTCTATTCGTGCCACACGAGTATGAGAAACGTTGAGGTATCACGTCATGTAACCAGAAGATGCTTCAGCATATGAGTTTGGAGTCCTACCCATTCAAATTGTGCGATACCTCTTATCCTCCCAAATATCGGATGATGGTAAAGGATCGTGAACAACCACAATTTCTTTCTCAAGGAACTTATATTTAGACTTGTTAATTTTGTATTTGACTTTATCCGGGATGTGTTGCACAACATCACATTGCCTCACCACTTTTGTTAAGTTGTACATTATATAGCCTTTGGGGTGAAACAGAAGTCCAAAGTATTATGTTCATCATACCCAACCATCATTCCTTCCGCAAGTTCTTTCTTGTAAGGATGAAAGACAACATCCATTGTCGTCAAGTTGTCTAGTTGCCGCCTCAAATCAAGGAGGTCCCCCTCTTGACTCTTTGTCTTGCGTTGAAGGATATTTATTTCTAAAAGAAGCACCGTCCCAATTTCCTTTCATACTGGACCTTTTAGCAAACTCTGGGAAATGCAAGTATATCCACACCTACATCAACTTATGGATATATGTGAGAATAACAAAAGTAAGATAAAAAAGATCCATAATTACACCCCTTGAATTACTTGGAGAAGAGCCACATTCCCTCTGACTTGAGTCATGTCTAACCTAGTACACTTTCTCACCTCGTTCAACAAGAAGGAAAGGAAAGCACAACCCCAAGAGTATTTGCGAACTTTGTCCAACGGTTAATTAACTGGATGTAGTTGGCGTATACCCAAGAACTGGAAACGTCGGGGAAGATAATAAAACCCAAGATGTAGGGAATATATGCGATGGTAGTAGCATTGATACGATGCTCGGTCATCTCACCTCTTTCATGAAGCTCATTTGTTCTCGAGAACTGTTCCCTCAGGCTCTTGAGATGGAACGTTCTCTGTTTTTTCTCAGATACTATCATCTCCCTCTTGGCATGGTCCGCATCCAAACCAAATACTATCAAAGTGAACTTGTAAATATCATTCCAATTAACCTCACTCACGTAGGTGGGCCCCCTCATGGCTTTACCTCCTACATTGAGACCTGTGATCAACATCACATCATTTGGGGTTATTGCCATTTCTCCGAACAGAAGATGCAGAGTATCCGTTTCCGCGTAATATCTCTCGAAAAAGGCAAAAACAAGGGGTTTTTCATACCCAACCACCGAGTTTTTTACTCTGTACATCAACCCCGGATCTTAAACGATCCAGACGACTTGGGGTGCTTCTCCAAACAACGGACGTAAAATCATTTTGCTCATTGACGATTGGTGTTTTGGAAGACGCACGGTATCGATATGATCCTAAATAACATATCACGGCAAATTAAAGAATGCATGATAGCTTAAATGAAAGTAGATGACAGTATGGGGTAATTACTATGGTTGCACAAACAATATCAGTCAAATTGTGTTCATACCCCCATAACAACTCTCCTCCGTCACCCGGTAACCCATGTATGGGCTGATTGGGGCCGCGACCTAACATCATGTGAGTTTTCGGCAAGTATCCTTCTTTCTTTTTCCTTTTTGTCGGTGCATCTTTATCTTTATCTCCTTGTTATTTTAGTGGTGGTAGTGGTTCTTCACCTCCTCGTCCTTCTTCGTCATGACTCTCGTTATCTTCGTTATCACTTACCCCTTCACTTTGAACTCTATGAGATTTTGTATCAGAAAAAGATTCTTATTTTCTTTAGTGTTCCACTTGAGTTGGTTCATTGATGGAGACCCCTTTGACTTTACCCTTCGAACCCCTACGGTGTTTAGCTCCCAGGTTCTGACTGTCCTTTTGATGAGGTCCCAACCTCGAAGGAGAAGCAAGATCATGTTTTTTCTTTGATGTCTTTTCCGCTAGCTTTCCGTTTATTTTTTCCCTAAAGAGTATGAAAACATACGATAAGCAACAATTGGATTCAAATGAATTTAAGATTTCCAAGAGTACAATCGGCCGTCACGATATATCCACATCCAACGATTCCTAGCAATTTACACTAAAGAATTGTTCTATATAGGTGTTCATATCCACCGATTCTAGGCTAAAAAGTTACCCGAAAAATTGGACGTTTTCTCGACCTACAATCGTTCTATGTAACCACTTATATCGAACGATTATGGGCATTTCACATATTTACATTTGGTCTAGTGGGTATTGCATATCCTCCGATTCTACACAAAAAAACAACAACAAAGAAATACGCAGTTTTTCTTCAAAAACCAGAATTGTTTGATACAAATTCCCATATCGAACGATTCTGGTTCGATGTTCTTCATGGATCGTCAGTTACTTTAGAATCGGTCGACGGGGGCATGAAGATCGACCGTTTTTCACAAGAAGCATTTGATGTGCACATGAACATCAAACGATTCTGGTTATCATATAAAACCCAGAATTCATAATTTTCAATTTTTGAGTGTGGGCATGTCGATAAAACCTAATTAAGAGTAATGAGATGATAAAAAAGTACCTGATTCGAGCCTTTTGTTGTGCTTGTATCAAGCTGAGAGTTTCTTCGTCTTCCTCCGTAACCGTTTTCTTCTTCAGATCTTTGTTTTGAATTGCTTGTACAATTTTTGGATCGCTTCCACTAGGTTGAGTTTCTCTAGTGGGATGCTTACTTGTATTGTCATTTTCGTTATCGAAAAAATCGAACGATTAATCGTTTTTTGAATTTAAAATAATAAAAAAAGAGATTAAGAAGAATCGGTTCTTATGATGTTGAAATGAAAAATAGATTATAATATTTGGTTTTAGTTTTAAGATGTAATAGTAGGTTTTAGTAGAGGATAATTTAGTAGTTTCACCCTATTTTAGACATATCTACTCATAGAGAAGATATAGAATTGGTTAGGCCTTAGATAAAATGAGTAGGCCTCAAATTAATCTGGTAATTTACACAATAGCACTATTTCTCAGTGTATCCCAAAATAAAAAGTTTTGGCTCACCCAATGATACAGGGACAAAGTCAGATAAATGCATGTAAAATCTACAGGCCTTATAAGATTTTAAAATTGAACAGATATAAACTTAAATATAAGATAGTTTTTATGTCTATTGGATATAAATATATATGATAAACTCCAAATTTCATATCTTTAATGATCAAGAAAAATTTAAAGACCAAAAGAAATTGTTTGATCCAGAACGGAATAGGACCAGTCCTAACCAAACCACTAAAAATATATACAATTCTATGGACCTTATAAATTTTATGGATGCTAAAAGTATAAATCTTTATCAGATTACTAAGATATGAATAAGTCAATGGGTGTACCGGTTGTTTTAATTTTTTTGGTATCTCACTAAGTGTCAGCGTTATGACATTTCTATTAAAAAAGAAAAAGCTAAGATTAGGTGAAAAAAACGTTTGCACTCGACACAGTATCTTTTTATGTACGAAATGCCCTCACGAATTTTGAATTGGTTTTGACCGGCCGAACCGGTTATAATAATAGCAGTGGAGAAGAGTACAGTGTGTTTTAAATTTAGGGGGGGGTGGGGGTGAATTTAATTTGCATGTGGAGTGAATTTAGTGTGAATTTCTAAGGATTTTGTTCCCTTGAACAAGTACTAGTAGAGGATAATAATCTATCCCGTAGATTTTATATACCGACCTTAAAGAGAATTATTATTAATTTAATGATACACTTTATCCTGTAAACTTGAAAAACGTTTCATTTCATTTTCATCTTCTTCTTAATTTTCACAGAAACGTTTTAGACTCTGATTTGACGAAAACCAAAGTCTATTATCTTTACTTTATTAGACAAATTTTATTGGCGATGGAATCGATTTTCTTATCACGATACAATCGCCCAACGATTTTATCGTTCCATGTTTCTTTTTATGTTGTATAGGTTTGTTTGTTTGATCAGAATAATAATGGTGATAACAACATTTCTTTCTGGTTAGATCTGTCTAAGCTCAGTTCCGAGGTACTAATCTAATCCCTCCAAGTTTCAGTCTTTTTCTTTTTGAATATTTTGTCGTTTTTTAATGTGTTGATTTTAGTTGTTTTTTTTTGTGAATACAGTAGTGAAGTGCTTACTTCTTATGATCATATTGCTTTACTTTCTTAGTTTTTTGTTCTGTTCAAATCCCTCTCTTGTGCTTCCTTTGAAGATGCACATGCAAATCATATAAAGATGAGTTTTATTATTTTGTTTTGATGAATTTTTTCTTCAATCTTGTGTTAGTTTGTTGTTGGGATTCTTATTGTAAACTCCTCTATCACTTCCCAGATGAGTTTGATTTGAGAAATCTTTTGGGGTTTATCTTTACCTAAAATCTCTCCTGTGATCTATCACTTCCTTCTTTTTATAGAATTTTTTTTCTTGGTTCATCTTAAATCATATTCATTTGTTTTTAGATTTTATGTCGAAAACAGATATTGCTTGATAGATGTTTATTTCTAAACTTACATCACTTTTCTTCCTAAATTGGCTTAAATTTTCCTTAACTATTCTTACTAATAATTCTTCAAAGTCTTTGGTTGTTGGGATACTTGTTGTTGACTATAGATATCACTTTTTCAGCTTTCTGTATTATTTACACAGAGATCCTTCGACAATTTTCTTCTGAATTTCTAGAGAAAAACTATCTATTTGATCTCGGATACTTTATTTAGTCTGTGAAATGCTACAGTTGATATTAGGATCTGGGCGACACATTGTTTTGCTTTTTAGGTGTATTTCCAGCTTCCAAAAGCATGAATCTTTTTTTCTTCATATAATCATATTAATGTTTCAATGTTCTGTGTTGTGATTTCATGTTTGTCTGTTATATTTCTTGTTATCTGAAGCATGTGTATCTCATTTCTGATTATTTCTATTATTATTATTATTATCTGTATTAGTGTGTCTAACTAATGTTTTGTTGTTGATTCAATAATTTTGGTTGTGTTCTCTTATGATTATCATTTCTTATCAGGTAATCTCCATTTATTCGAAGAATGAGCGGTGGTCCAGATTCAACACAATCAAAATCCTCATCTTCACTATCACCTACTTCTTCAGAAGAAACGAATCCGCCCACCAAAAGTATGAATCAGTTGACGGTTGATACAGAAGACTCTAATTTACTTGAGCTTGCCGCTAACAATGATCTTGATGGATTTAAACGATTGATTGAGCGTGATGCTTCTGCTGTTGATCAAATTGGTCTCTGGTATGGCCGGCAGAAAGGTTCAAAACAGATGGTTCTTGAGAATAGAACACCTTTGATGGTTGCAGCAACTTATGGTAATGTGGATGTACTTAAGTTCATCCTCTCTTTTTCGGAGGCTGATGTAAATCGTTCCTGCGGCCCGGATAAGAGCACTGCCCTTCACTGTGCTGCATCAGGTGGATCTATTAATGCTGATGAAGTGGTGAATCTGCTTTTACTTTCTGGCGCCAATGCAAGTTCTGTTGATGCTAATGGTTGTTGCCCTGCTGATGTTATTGTTGTTTCTCCACAATTACCCAATTTAAAAGCTTCTCTAGAGAGACTTCTTGCTAACAATGGTTCGGATGTTTCCGCCACTGATAGCAATCTTCAAATTTCTACCATCTGCCTCAATTCCAACCCGTCCTCCCCTGAAAATGGCTCTTCATCTTCTGTTTCAGATCTACCTGACTCTCCAACTATGAATGTCGATGATCTTCACGTGTCTGCAAATTCAGAGAAAAAGGAATATCCAATTGACCCATCTCTTCCTGATATAAAAAACAGCATCTATTCAACTGATGAATTCCGAATGTTTTCTTTTAAGATCCGGCCATGTTCCAGAGCTTATTCCCATGACTGGACTGAATGCCCTTTCGTTCATCCCGGTGAAAACGCCAGGAGAAGAGACCCAAGAAAGTTTCATTACAGCTGTGTGCCATGTCCAGATTTCCGAAAGGGTGCATGCAGAAGAGGAGATCTTTGTGAATATGCTCATGGAGTTTTTGAGTGCTGGCTTCATCCTGCACAGTACAGGACACGGCTTTGCAAAGATGGAACAAGTTGTACGCGCCGAGTTTGCTTTTTTGCCCATACATCGGAGGAGCTTCGACCCCTTTACATGTCCACTGGCTCTGCTGTTCCTTCTCCAAGGTCCAGTGCTGTAGCCATGGACATGGCTGCTGCCATGAATCTCTATCCTGCAACTCCTTCTTCAGTCTCATCAATGTCGCCTTCACCGTTCGCTTCTCCTATGTCTCCATCAGGCAACAACATTTGTCATGCATCCTTGCAATGGCCACAACCAAATATCCCAGCTTTGCATCTTCCTGGATGCAACCTTCAATCTAGTCGTTTGAGATCATCTTTCAATGCCAGAGATATTCCCCCTGAGGAGTACAGCATGTTGCAGGAGCAACAACAACTTTTGAATGAATTGTCCTGTTTTTCACAGCAACAACGCCTGAACTCTCCTTCGTTAAATAGCCCCATCAGGACGAAAACCCTAACATCGTCCAACCTCGAAGAGCTCTTCGCGGCAGAAATTACTAGGTCTCCAAGGTATGCTGACCGAGTTGCATCCTCAGGTGGGTTTTCCCCATCTCACAAATCTGCCATTTTTAGTCAATTCCAGCAGCAGCAGAGCATGTTATCACCTATCAATACAAATGCATTCTCTCCTAAGAATGTTGATCACTCCATGTTACAGGCATCCTATGCTTCTCCAGGTAGGATGTCTCCACGTAGCATGGAGCCAATCTCACCAGGTAGTGCTCGACTACCTGTATTTTCTCAGCACGATAAACATCAGCAGCAGCAACTTCGAAGTCTAAGTGCCCGTGAACTTGGATCAAATTCTGCAGTGGTAGGATCTCCAGTAAACCCTTGGTCAAAATGGGGATCCCCTAATGGGAAACTAGATTGGGGAGTTCAAGGAGATGAATTGGGTCATTTACAAAGATCGAATTCACTTGAGCCTGGACACAATGGTGTGGAGGAGCCTGATCTCTCATGGGTTCACTCACTTGTCAAAGAATCTCCACCAGAAATCAAAGGTAATATGATACCCATATCGCCCCCTGCATCATCTGGTGAGGGTACGAATTCTAACTTGCAAAACGAGTCTGTCGACAACTCAGTTTTAGGAGCTTGGCTTGAGCAGATGCAGCTGGATCAGCTTGTTGCTTAGAGTCAACTTCCTCAGTTTTTACTGAGATGATATTAGTGTTCTAAATGGGAGGAACCAAGAAAGAAGAGTATAAATACTTTATTTATTTGGGTTAGTTGGTAGGTAAGAAGGGGATGTGTTGGAGGGTAAGAAAATTCAGGACAGAGGAACAGGAAGGATAAAAAGAGAGGAGGAATCGGAGGTAAAAGAAGTGAAAGGATAGGAAATTCATTTTCATGAAATTTTATTGTTGGAAACAGGGAAGTCGGAAGTAGAAACCTATCTAGAGTTGAACTCAAATGCTTTAACCTGGTTAGGTACTTCTCTGTTCTCTCCCATTATTTAAATTACTATCTCATTTTTCTGTTTTGTTTTACATTGTCAAGACAAGGGAAAGTAATTAAAGAGCTTGGAAACAAAAGGCATTGTTTGTAACAAATTCTACCCTTGTCTCTTTTGTTTTTTTTAAGTAGTGAATTAGTTTATATTACTATAATTATTAGTTTGACCTTTATTAAAACTAGTTATCTGGTTTAAACATATGTAATTTTATGGAGAAAGAAGAAGAAGAAGAAGAGTGGAAGTGTTCTGACCTGGTCAGTGTATTATTATGATCTTTCAAGAATGATTATGACTGGGTGAGGTCTAGTAGGATACAGAGTGACAGGCAAAACGGGGTTTTACATGTATATGTGGTTGATTCCTTATTGGCTTATTCTTTTGATGATGGCGTAACATGGAATTTTACAAATTCTTCTAATTATAATAATAATTATTAATTATATATCTATTGTCATTTATTTACTTTTGTCATTATTGTTATCACTTTCAATATTTTTTGGTGTGATTTCTATATTAGCATTTTCATCAAATTCCCTTTCATTCTCAGTTTTTATCTGCTTTTGCTTTTTTCCGTTTCTGGTTATGGGAATGCATCATTGGTGGATCCTAAATAATAGTGGAAGATAGTGGGAGTTGGTTTCGATAATATTTATATAATGTGGAGTGTGGGTGGATCCATGCTGTTGAGTTGGACTTGGTATCATCAATATCCTGGGGGGGTTTTGTGAAAACCCATTTTAGTTCAAGGTTTGGGTTTGCAACCGAGTTATCTCAGTCGAATCTTCGTGTGTTATTTTGCCGAGTGTACTACGGTCCGGGAGTTGAGCCTATAGATTAGTTGGTTTTTACCGGTCGGATCAAACTAGCTGGGGTCGTCATACCTTTTAAATTCTTTTAAAAATTAATATAAATTAATATTCAATATTAATGTTAGCCGTTTTTAATTATAAAATTAATTTAGATTAAAAAATCTATTTATATTAAAAAATTTAGTCATGATAAATCTAAGGTTAGACTTGTTTAGGGTTAGTCAGTGTTTTGTCGGTCGGGTTAAATTAGCTGGGGCCTATGGCCCCGACCGTACCCTTTAAATTCTTGTAAAAGTTAATATTAAGAAATCTTATTATATTAGAAAACTTAGTAATGATAAATCTAAGGCTAGCCATGTTTAGGATTAACCAGTGTTTTATTGGTCGGGTCAAATTAGCCGGGACCTACAGCCCCGGCCGTACCACTTAAATTCTTTTAGAAATTAATATTAGCAAACTAAGTCGTTTTATTTTTTTATTTTATTTTTCTTAATATTAATTAAAAAATATATATATTGTGAAATTTAACTAATTCCTAAATAATACTAAGAAATTTAGCTACTCATAACTTTTGGAGTTCACATAGATTAAATTGAAGAAGAAAATAAACTGTATCCAACTCTAGAAGCGTAAAACTCGATTGCCACGGGAATTTCTACCAAAAACCTTCAAGAGCGAGAAAACCTTACAAAACTAATGGAAGAGATGGGATATCTTTCTTCCTGAAGTTGCTCCCCTTTTATAGCCTCTAACTTGCACAATCCCGATTCCAAAACAACTCAAATATTATAGGTTTCCATATTTAGGTCAAGTATAAACACCTCCTAGCCCAAAACAGGCTCTGAAACAAAGCCCATAAGCCTTTATACTTGTCAGTCTCTCAGAACTGATAGGATATTTCAGATTCACTTCAACAATTAAGCTTGTCAGTTTTGTGAAACTGACATGTAACTTTAATCTTCATATTACCTAACCCCATTACCTACTTATTAATATCTACTTACTACTACTAATCTAATCCAAGTGGCTGGTTTTGTAACTTCTTATTTGTTTATACCGGAATACCGGATGGTGTCTGATCAAATTTGAAAATGTGTGTATCTCGTTTTGCATTTCTTCTTGACCTATCTCGTGTTCTATTAGCTTAATCATATTGTGTTGAAATCTTGCAACAATGAACAACAGCGTTAGATGTATCACAATAATATATATAAAGAACTGAATTGAAAGTAACTCTATCACGGACAACTACGAGGGCAGAATCACAGGTTCAACAAGTTGTCCTTAACACATTAGTTCACGGGTATACTCAGAAGAGCAATGCTAAACCCCAACGTGCGAAGATGTGTCCAGGATAAGACTGCCCGATATAGCTTGTATTAGCACAATACAAACTACCCACTCTTGAACTTAGCAACAGGGAAGGAAGGGAAATAAACAATCAATAACGCAAAACAAAGCGAGAAGACGGTGAAAAGAAGACAGGATAGTAGCCGCTTCTGGGGATGATTTTCAACTCTGAAAACCGTTTTGTATTTATAAAGAAAAGAAACCTTTAGGGTTTTGGAAACCGTTAGGGTTTAGGATTTCTTGTAAGATAATAGATCATGGATGATGTCTAATTCGTAGGCCCAATACATAGGTTAGCCCATTACATAAGTTAGCCCATGTATTGTTTGCCCACCCCTTTCCACCCTAAGTGGAAATCCCTTTCTAGAATACCCAATGTGGGAATAAACTAAAGAGTTTCATTCACTCAAGGAAATGAGTGAGCATCCAAGACCAAAACCATTTAGTTTAAAACTCATTTTCTCCAACAATCCCCCATGAATGAAATCTCGGTAAAAAACGAAAAAATCAGAATGCGGAAAATACCATATAGGCAAAGGTTTCCATGAGGTCTTGGACCTTTACTTAGTGAGAAGTTACCGAAACTTCTTGCTAGAGACAGTGAACGCGATGTCTTGAACTGCTAGCGTTTGATGCAATTTGCGATAACAACCACGCATGATATCCTCCTGGCGTTGCTAAGTTCGTGCCGTTGTGTCCATTTTGGCACTGGATGTATCCCGTTTCTCAGAATGCTCTAAAGAATTCGCTCAAATTCTTATAGGAAGCGAATCACTTCCTCATTCAGATAGGTGAGTTCTATCAAGAGTGTTACTGCTACACCCCACTTCAATCTTAAATTGAAACTATAGAACTCATTAAGACTTCTTAAAAGTCATCTTTCACATGCAGTCACACTATCACAACAATGCACCATAGGGAGGGACAGAGAATGTAATTCTCTTGATAGTGCATACCTTTAATTACCACAAATTAGTTGTCTCATTGAACCTTGATCTTGGGATCTCCAGTCACTAAGGTTGAGTGTCCTTCATGGCAATTTTATTTCTTGAGCTTAAGTCCCATCCCCCTCGATGCAATAACAAACTATCTCTCTAGATTATCCTTTCGTCAAAGGATCCACTGATTTTTCTCTTGACTTTACCAAGTCTACAAAATCACTTCATTAGAGAGTAGTTGTCTTACCGAATTAGCCGCTTTCTCTGAGTTTGTCTAGACTTTTCCATTGCTCATTTACTTTAGACTCACATAGTCAATTAAGTTTCAGCAATGGTGGCCACAGGCTTCGGTCACATAAAATGTCTTCTAAGAAGCATCTTAATAGCCATTCGGCTTTCTCTCGTGCTTGAATTAAAGTGCACAAACTTTGATTTCCTCAAAAATCAAGTTCATGTTTGTTTTAAGGGCTTCCTTAGACATACACTCCTTAAGAGGGTACACACATAGGCTAAGAATCTCCGAAGCCTGAAATCACAACATCTCTTAAGGTCAGTCCAATATGTATCGTGCACATACACAATTTTAAATGTACCTCAAGTACTGCAAATTTCTGATCAGATCATCCCACTAATTCTTCTGGGGTCACAAATGTATTTGTACACCGAATGCACTGCACATTTACAACATACATTAAACGTATCGAGTTTGACAAAGACCATTTCCGTCAGAATTTCTTCTGGTTCCAATGATCTTTTAGATCATGCGTGTCTACAACAATTTAGTCTTTCAATCAAATCACAAACATCACATGTTTTCTAGTAGTTGTAAAGCATATAAAGGCATACACAAGATACATGTACTACTTACTAGTACGGTCATTACATCTTCCTCAAAAGATTAGTGTCATATATATATATCACATATTTGAAATTAAATATGTACCTCAAGCATCCCAATTTTCTGGTCCTGTGATCAGAGCAACCCTGTAATTATCCAGGATAAATTGGAAAACATGCACACCTATTACTATATCATCAAAATTTGATTTTGGTTCTTTCTGATCCTTTAGACCACTTCAACAACATATTAGTTTCCTGTCAAACTTTAAACAAAAAAAAATTGTTAGTAGTTGTAAAACACGTAACAAAGGCATGCTTAACATATGCACTGATTTGCTAAAGAAATCGACTCTTCATTCTCACGTTAGACCCCCACAATTGAGGTCTACAAGGTATGACACATATAAGTCTAGGGTGTTCTATGAATCTGCTTGAGAAATCAAACAAACACTTGTTTCCATCTTATACCCCACAGTTGGACATAAGGTCTCCAAACTAATGTCTCGCTAAGCATTATGCCAGCGTTCAAATTTTCCCAACTCAAACAATATTTCAAAGAAATAATCACCTTTGGTATCAATTGATTCAGTAGTCCTACTTAAACCATTCCTCGTAATATTGAGCTGAATATAAATTATAGATATCCAAAATGGTGCACGTACCTTAGTAGAGTACAAATTACTCTACCTGTTCTGTCATTCGATTGTATCCAAATGGAGTCCATAGAGGCACAGGAAACAAAAGGGCCTTTTCTTCTACCTCAGTTTCTGCATTTGTTGTGATAACTGCAGTTCTGTCCATGACTTTAACCTTGAGTTGCCTATTGGGTAGGTCCTGATAAAGCTCACTCCACCTCTTGATTGACCATCCCATATGCCGTAAGATGACCCCCACCAGAAGCACCCCACTCAAAGCATCACCAACTGCCTGATTGATCAATTCACTAACTGCCAATAGCCTCTTAACTGAAAGTTGCTGTTCTAAACCTTTAGTTGCTCTTTATTTCTTGTTTCCGTTGGAGAATAGTTCACGCTATTCAGCAGGATATCACAGTAACCATTACTGCAAACCTCAACTGTGAGAGGATGACCTACAATAACTTTACCGCTAAATTTGCTCGTAAGAGAAGCTAGTGGTACATTCTGACCACTGTAACTCGCTCTTACTTCCACATTCACATCAAACAGTGAAGATCCCCACTGGAAGTTAATGCTTGGATCTCTTCTATCTGCTGACATCTTGACTTTCTTTTTCTTTGATCTTTGTTTCTTAAATTTGTTGGAATTGTCATAACTAGGGTCAGCAACATCATCATCACCGTGTTCACTCCACTCACCATCATCCTCGGACAAAAAGGACTCATTCAAGGTATTAGCATGAACTTCAGGGTTAGTACCTATACATAACTCATCCAACTCATCCATGTGACTGGTACCCGGTAGAAAATCATCAGCTTCCACAAGCTTCTCCTTAACTCCTACAACATTTAGTAAACACCGACTCCCGTCCTGTAGAAACAACAATATATCCCAATTTGAATTCTGGAACAGACTCTTTCTCATAAACTTCTTCCATATATCTCCAAGAATATATAACAGCTTGACCAGAATTGTAACAGTACTGCGGATTCTGCATCACCTCAGTCCGTCAGAAAAACAACAATGTACATAAATGCAGCTCCGTGGAGGCCAAATAGTCCAGCTTGTGTTATATATATGCCCTTTTTAACAAAGAAGATTACTTAATCTCCATCCTCACTCTACTCGAGTTTGATCTGTTCTATGAAATTTTCTTACGAAGTTTCATAAAGTTGATCACAAGGAGGGAGGCTGCAGTTCAGTCTAGAAGAGCAAGCGTCAGTTTTAAGAGTCACCCTTCTCAACCAAAAGAATACTCAATCTTCTCCAATCATTGTGTGTTGTGACCAAACTGCAGGCCTATAATCCCTGAATACCTGGCTGATAATTAGCTATACTACTAATTTCATTTTCCAAGAGCCAACAGATTGTGATCACATATTTCTGATAAGTAGCGCTGATTCGTATCTTGGTAAGATACATCTTTTGCTATGTAATCAAAAGTAATGTACATGAGAAAGTCTAACACTATGGCTTCCCCTGGTGATTCTTTCACAATCTCTGCATCTTGCAGTGAGTCCCACTTAGCGTTCTTCACGACATTTGGAACAAATGCCATCTTAAGTAATTTTGGCAGTAAGTATCATAACACGATCTAGTATGTCACAACAAACATCATTCACCATGGTATTGTATGTAACTGTGTTAGGAATAAAACCCGATGCAATTAGCTCATCCAGCATCCTCACAACTTGAACAATTTTATGGCTACTACAAAACACATGGATCCATGTACTGTACGTGATAATATCAGGCTGCCATCCAATATCCTTGTATTCCAGTCCAGAGGCTTCTTATTGCGTGGAAGATCTGTCCACTCTTTAAGCAACCTTCGTAGGTACGCCACGCAAAAGGAATTGTGGTGCAAAATTCTTTGTGGCAGCTGCAAGTTCTTGAAACTCAAACTTAGTGACGGCTGCCGCATAACCTTCAACATCACTACTAGAGCTTCCACCAAATCTTAAAGTTCGGGATAATTTACACAGACATTAACAACAGAAATCAAGTTATGTTAACACTGTGCACCACATATTGGAGGATATCAAATATACCCACATGAGCCATTTTAAAAATAAAACTCATAGGTAGGCTAGAAAAACTAATTTAGTCAACAATATTTTTCTGCCCGTCAGAATTTTTCAGGAACGTTTTTCAGTTTTGTAAAATACCTAAAAAATACTTTTACAACTCCAAAAATTCTGAAATTTGGTGTGGGTAACTATCAGGATGTCTACTATATTGGGTTAAAAGGATTTGTCGAAATTCTTTCTAAGTTACGAGATATACTCGAAACTCTACGTCTGACCAAAAAACTCACTTTTGTTTTTCACTTCACAATTAATATCCTTTGTTTTCCAATATAATATCAACATCAACGATTCACAAATAACCAAAAGTTATTGATACTTAGCTCTTTTGTATTGGAAGTGATCGATTTGACGAAACGGATAAGCTCCCCAGATCTCCGGAACAACAACTTGGATTGCCATCTCTTGGAATCCTTTCCGTTAAACTTCTGTGGTTTTTCAACATCGTTCTTTCCCATTGTTACGAGATAAAAGTTAATGTGTTAAGATTGTTGGAATCTTGCAACAATGAACAACAACGTTAGATGTAACATAATAATATATATAAAGAACTGAAATGAAAGTAACTCTATCACGGACAACTACGAGGGTAGAATCACAGGTTCAACAAGTTGTCCTTAACACATTAGTTTGCGAGTATACTAAGAAGAGCAATGCTAAACCCCAACGTGCGAAGATGTGTTAAGGATAAGACTGCCCGATATAGCTTGTATTAGCACAATACAAACTACCCACTCTTGAACTTAGCAACAAGGAAGGGAGGGAAATAAACAATCAATAGCGTAAAACAAAGCGAGAAGACGGTGAAAAGAAGACATGATAGTAGCCGCTTCTGGGGATGATTTTTAACTCTGAAAACCGTTTTGTATTTATAGAGAAAAGAAACCTTTAGGGTATTGGAAACCGTTAGGGTTTAGGATTTCTTGTAAAATAATAGATCATGGATGATGTCTAATTCGTAGGCCCAATACATAGGTTAGTCCATTACATAAGTTAGCCCATGTATTGTTTGCCCACCCCATTCCACACTAAGTGGATATCCTTTTCTATAATCCCCAATGTGGGAATAAACTAAAGAGTTTCATTCACTCAAGGAAATGAGTGAGCATCCAAGACCAAAATCATTTAGTTTAAAACTCATTTTCTCAACATATTGTACATCAAAATCAAGCCTAGCATGTCTACTGGTAGTAGTGACGGGATCATAGGAGGTTTTTGGCCTTGATGGTATGCAAGTTCAAAACCTCCATCAACCATATCCACATCTCACTACACTCATGTCTTCTATGCATTTCTCAAACCTGATCCAAAAGCATTTTTCACACTAAATATTACTCAAGTCGAACATTGTTTTCGGGGAGTTGGAAAAAGAAGGAAGATCAGCTCCTAGCTATCTCTTTAGCTGATGAGTTGAGAACAAAGTGGCGAACGGGTGCGTAACGCGTGGGAATCTGCCAAAGAGTTCGGGCTAAATCCTGAATCAAGCTAGAAAGCGCTCTTTGATAAGCCCTGCTAAGAGATTGATGTCCGAGTTCATTGATCATCTCCATTCAAATAACAGCTCTGTCAAGGCTTTCCTGTCAATTGGAGGTTCAACTGATGAAGAAGCGACGAATCAACCTTTTTATGCAATGGCTAGTAAACAAAAAAAAACGCGGCTATTTCATACAGTCCATTATTGAAGTGTCTCGTAAGTAGGTTTTTTTTGATGGTTTTAATCTGGATTGGGAGTTCCCGTACGGCGAATCGGGCATGAAATATCTTGCCTCCCTCCTTACTGAATTGCACGTGGCAGTTGATGAGGAAGCTCATCAAACCGGCAAAACAAAGCTTGGGATTAGTTATCTGTTTTCTTTGCTCCCGACTTGAGTTTAATATCATCCAAATGCACCCAATATCCTGTTGCAGCCATAGCATCATCTAATGTTGACTTCGTTAACCTAATGTGCTATGACTATGCTGGATATTGGGATATATCTCGTACCGATTCAATTGCCGCACTTGAAGCATTTCGTCGAGCACTTCATGTGCGTGTCCTGCCAGTATTAGAGATGTGTTTCATGAGTTTTCAAATCCATTTTCATCTCCTTCCCTGCACACAATCATACAATCCACACATAACCCATCGTTCAACATCAATAGATCATTCATTCACATCAGCAACATCACTATCTTCACTGTCCCACGACCATCAAATTCACACCCCACTGTGGCTGTTTTCTCGGCTAAAACTCAGACCCAAAACACTTAACCCAATTTCTTCATTCATTTCACGACAACATCACCAACAGACTACTCAGCTGCAAATGTTTCAGTAACAACACCTTTTCTTCTATTTTCTCTGTTTTGTTCCCGGCATCACCTTCACTTCATAAACTGACCATACTCACAAAATCTATGACAATACATCAACCCATCAGCTCTCGTGCTCAACCAAATCTGCTCAACACAGCCACAGTTAACTTAATACTTGTCTTCCCTGTCCTTTAATACCATGGCACAACTCATCATCTCTTCCATTTCTTCGGCTAACTCGAACCACAGACCAAAGCAAGCTTGTTCAATCTCTACCCATCTCGCTATAACAAACCCTCTTGATTCGAACCAAACATGATGACATCACAATTTCATGTCCCACCATAAACTCAGTTAATAGGTCTTCTTAGTGTTAGGCTGTTAGCATTAGCAACCAATGTTAACGAAAAGGTAGTTATATCAGGAAAGGTTTGGCTAACCGTGGGTAATCGAGACTCATGGAACTTAAACATTGGTTACATTAAGGTTTGGGTAATTTTGTCATGGACCACGGCATAATTTATATATCGTCCAATAAAATATTGGTTGTAGATTTTGAGATTCGACGGATGAATATATACTTTGATTTTATATTTATGATCCAACAAACGATTATATATCTAGCGAACTATCGATCCTGATCGTAGGATGGTCGAAATCAAGGGCCGAAAATATCCCAAGACAAAGACCATGTTCCCTTATAATATAGATTGGGGTTCTAGTATTCTACCATTCCTGGCCCCAAACAGATGAAGCTAAAATAACCTGGCTAGTTTTGGACCTACACGAATTATTTTGGCTCTATTCAATTTTGCTCCCAACTAAAGAGCAGGATAAGGGGTGTCTAATTAGTTATTATAAAAATACTAAACTATCCTCTGCTCATTAATTAACTCTAATACTTAAATTAAAATATAAATGCAAAATTATTTCTTCATTTTACTACATTCTAAATCTAATAAAAAGTACAAAAAAAAAAACTTCCTATTTCCATCAAACCTTCCAAATTCTAAAAACCCTAACCCTAACTTTTCCAACAATAAAATTCGATTATCCGGAGCGAGTTATGTAGCAGCCATTTTTCTAGCTACCCAATAATATGAAACTGTGGTATAAGATTACACCTTTGAGAAATAGATTATCTATTAAAGTAAGATGAAAATGAGAAGAAGAGAGAGTAACAATCATTCAACATGTATTTTTTATCTAGAAATGATATAAAACTCAAGATTTTTATTAATGGTGAAACAACTTATTGCAACTTGGAGACATGATCTCTATTCTATAATGGAGTTAGAATCCCCATTTTGCCTCAGAAAAACCTTAACCTTTTACAGAAATTAACTCACGTATCTATAGACATATTGTTTATATATTGGGTTAATCTATCTATATGGTATATCCTAGTTGATGTTTTATCCTTTGTGGAAATCTTATCCTTCTTGTTTTATTCGCACGAGCAAACATTCGTGCTCATATGCTCCGAACTCGTGCTCATATACCTGGGGTGAGTTGCCATTCCAATTCAGGTTTCTTCTGAATCTCGCATATCTACTAATTCGCATGATCTCCGTAGCATCTTGTGTTGTCTTGTCGTCTCCCTCTGCTCGAGTTTGACAAAAGTAATATTTGCACGTCTGCCTGTAACATTTAATGCCCCTGTTCTTTAATTCAAATTCGTTCGTTGATGAAGCCAAGATGCTTTCCACTGCTCTGATTTGATACTGGCGATAGATGTCTTGAGATACATGTGGTAACTTTCCTTTCTCGTACTTCTCGGTGTTATCCTCTTATTTTATATGCACCTTAGGATCATTACACGTGGCAGCTAGATATTTTTCTACTACAATTCACCCCTTTTCTTTTCATCTTCCCGAAGGGAAAGATGGGAAGAAAATCTAGTGTTTTTACCTTTTACCGCTTCCACGTCTTGAGGAGTCATTTCGATAACCATGCAATAACTTCTTGTTTATTTAATGCCCTTATGACTTCCTCACTTGGTGTAGCCGGTTAACATTCTTTTTGAGGATTTTGTTTCCTTTATAAAGGATCCTCCTTGGGTTTCTCATCATAAATTTTTATTCTCCAACTATTTTCTTCCCTGAACTCTTTCAGAAGTCATTAGTTTCTCTGCTGGTGTAGTTTGATCACTAATTTTCATTATCTTTTAACAATTTTTCTTTAAATCTTCGATGGCTCATCAGCAGAAGGATTCATCGTCTTCTCGAGGTTTGTATTTTACTTCCTTTTTGTGTTTTTGCTTGATCTTCTCCTCTTTAAAAGTTCAAAGTTTCCTTTGCCGATCCAAAGGGTTCTAAGGGTATAATGTCCTTAGATCTCGCCAGACAAAACTTCTCCTCCAATAGGATTATTGTTTGTGAGGGCCAGCTAAATAATGGTTTAAGGTTTCCTTTGTACGATCCGAGAAACTATTTTCATTACGAGGTACTCGCACGCAACAGTCCTAATCGTGCGATCTTTCAATATTCTTGTAATTGGTGGCGGTTACTTCGTAAAGCTTCTCGCAGAAGCCAGGGTCGCTGCACTTCTAGACCTGATCGTGCAATTAGCCCATCCTCGTATGTTGCAAATAGGGATCAACACCTGTATACTCCTGATATTTTTTTCCTCTATTATCGTTCTCCCCAGTCTCCTCAAAAGTTTCAGGGGTGGGGCCTTACCATTAAGAGTAATAGAGATACTTCGTTCCATGGTCCTTATATTCTCCTGGACGAAGATCCTCTTAACACTACCTCAAACAGGAACCTTCGAAAGTCTAATGATAATAACTGGTTTAAATGCACCATTATTATTGAAGGTCCTTATGTCTTTGGTTGGACCTTTCCAAACAGTAATGTTCTTGTTCGTGGTGTTGATGCTTCTCACAATCATATCCTTAGTTATCGTGCTTGGGAGATGACTGGATTGAGAACCGCCAGCGACTTGTTACTGTTCTTTCGGACGAGGATGAGGAGGGTGAGCAGGAGGAGGAAGAGAAGAAGAATGTGCCCCTGCTTCGTAAGCGTAGGGATCCCGAAGAACCTTGTATTGGTAAGGTAAAAAAAATACTCTCTCACTCGTGTATATATACTTTGCCCTTGTTTTTTACCTTATCAATCTTCATTTCTTCGTGTAGGATGTTGGAAAAAATCTGAAAGGTGTTGTTCTTGACCATGTGGAGGCTGTATCGCCTGGTATGCTGAAGATCCCTAGTGGCGTAGCTGCTGGAGATACCTTTGTTGCAGATACTGATGATTATAATATTTTTTTCAAGGTGTTGGATGTTACTGATGATCTTGATGATGACTTCGAGATCTCTGATAAGGAAGATGCTGGTGAAAGCAAGATCAAGTTGTGGAGACTCTTCGTGAAGATATTGGACAACTTGTTCGTGTTGGTAAAGCTAATCGTTTGAAAGAGACCACTTTTTCCGCTTCTGTAGGTGATGGGAGTGGTTCTTTAATTGTTATAATGGGGGTGATGCCATTGTGAATGCTAGAGTTGAATCGTCTGTTGATGATGGTAGTAATATTGATCGTGGTAGTGAGACTGTCGGGCTTGGTGCCCTTGGTAATGTCTTGGTTTCCCCGAGCTTCATGGAGATATCCGCGGTTGAGGTTGTTTCTGCTGTCTATCCATGTGATAATCGAGTGTTTGAGCAAGTTCAGCTCATCGTACAACCTCGAGTGTCTCTGTAACTTTATATGGTATCTATATTTTGTTCAAATTTTGATGGTCTTCTTGTGTTATGTTAGAACTGGAATTTCGGACATGCCATGAAGATGGCTTATGAGGTTGAGCGAGATCATGCTCAAAGCTTGGATGTTTAAGTTAACCAACTTTGAACAGAGCTTCATGATGCTCGTGGTGAGTTTCTTTGATTTCCCCTTTGCTTTGATTTCTTTATTCTCACAAGTACCCTTCGAGCCGATAGTTTCTGGTATACTATATCGATGCAGTCAATGAAGTCAGAAATTTGGGGAGAAATTCTGACATTTTCCAACTCAAGATAAATCAACGTGATGTTGTCATTGGTAATATGAAATCTGAGATTAGTTATCTGACTCGAGATGTGGAAGTCTTTCTCCATCGTATTCAAGAGCAGAATAAGGACCTCGCCGATGTTCAATCTGCATTAGTATCGAGGGATTCTCGAATTCAAGACCTCTTGGCCTCGAATGAGAGACTTTCGAAATGAAGACTGACCAAACACCTATTCTGCTCAAATATGAGCGAGACAAGGCCACCTTTAGTAAAGCTCAATCTGATATTAATGACGCTCAGAGGGAGCTAAATTTTGTGTACAAGGATATAACGAGGCTTCATAAGGAGTATAATGATCATGTGGCTAATTGTGCGAGTAGCTCTACTGGACTTTCTTTTGAAGAGAGTCATTTTATCGCCTTAGATTCGTCGAGGCTAGATACCGAAATAACCTTACATGATGTGATTTTGCAGTCCCAAGGTAGTTGGCCTATGATAGGTTCGTGCTGAATGTTATAGTGGAATCGTGTACTTATGCTTTTCCATTATTTTCGTATGTAGGTGTACAACAGAAGGCTAGCTCGATGGAATAACAACTAGACGAGGCAGTAGGTGCCAAGTCTGATTCTGAGGATCGTCTTGCTACTGTTACTAAGAAGAAAGCTAATATTCAAGAACAATATCGTTTAGCATGTATTCAATCAGAGGCCCAAATTGTGAAATTGTGAGGTGAGCTTAGGGCTGAATACCAGAAGAGCATGATGGAGATATGAAGGAGGAAGGTACTAGAGGATCGGGTGAAGCAGGATCATAAAAGGCTTGCTCGTGAGGCTCAACGTGTTCCAGCTACTACTGTACTAGTGGTTTCAATTACTCCTGCTGCTCTGAATGTTCGCGCTGGAACTGATGCTGGTCTTGGTGCGTCTCCCCAACCTTCTACAATATCTACAGTCCCGAGCACTACTGTTCCTCCAGTTGATTCATCTGGTGAACCTTGACGCGTCTCAGGACACTCAGACGAGTGTAACCATTGGGAATTATAAGGATCCGGAGAAGGAGATTGAAGGTTGATCCACTATTCTGGTTTCTCTTTTTTGCTATTTTCTTTATTGTTCTTCCTACGTGGAAATTTATTGTTTTCGTGGAGGTTGTAGTTATACTTTTGGAACTTCTGGTTTTTGTCAATGGGGTTGTTGTGGTTTCTTCAGTGTTGGTAATTTTTTCCTTCATGTTCGTTGGTGTGATTTCTAGTACCTCATCGTCTTTTCCTTTTCCGGCGATCTGTTTGTCTTTGTTGCTTCGATGATCTTTAATGTCTCCTTCCTCATCTGATTCTTTGTCCGATCTCGTGAGTCCATCTTTGGGTATTTCTCCAGTGGCAGACCCTGGCTTATTCTCATCTCCCTTATGGTTTTTCTTATAGGTATTTATCCTTGCTGCTTCCTCTTCTGTATTCATCATTCACCTAGTGAACATGAAAGAAAAAGATAGTTTTACTATTTTATGCTCGAGCTAATCTCTGTTTTTACACGTCTTTCAAAATTTGACAAAAACAGAAAAAGTCTGCGCCAACCCTTCTTCGTATGATATGTCAGACTCAGGGTTGTTTTTCCTCTGTAACTGAGTCTTTCACTCTCTCTGAGTAGTTAGTTATAAATAAGACAAAAAACTTTATACAACATCACTTTTTGTCATAAATCATTCCCAAAATAGATTTGTCTTTGAAAATAAGAAAACTTTTAGCCGACACCTGCTCCATCATTTTCAGTGGTGCCTTTGATTGAGATGAGGTTGAGTTTCATACTTGTAGCCTATTTTTTTTTAGGGTTGTATTCAAGACATTCTTCTTCAGTAAATCAGGTTTTACTTTAAGTTGCGGCTAGATCTGAGCTTTTCCTTAAAGGATCCAGAAACACTCAGGTTTTTAGGGTTCATGTGTTTTTAAAAATAAAGAAGGTAAAACATATAAGACCCCTTCCTTGATGAGTATAATCCTTTCAAGTCTTTATCGAGAACTAGGAAGCATATTGTTGGTATACTGCTACTCTTTCGGTCTTATATCAAGGATGAGCTAATTTCTAGGCATATCCTTAGGGTTTTTAAGAAATAATAGAGAATAAACCAAAGAGTAAGGAGCTAAAAATATTGACATAATATAATAGAGTTAATGACTGTTAACCGCAAAGCTTAATTGACAGACTTATAATCCATCAATCCCTGTTTCTAGCTTCAAATTGTAGTAACCATTTTTCTAGATACCCAACAACATGAAACCGTGGTATAAGATTACACCTTTGAGAAATAGATTATCTATTAAAGTAAGATGAAAATAAGAAGAAGAGAGAGTAACAATCATTCAACATGTATTTCTTACCTAGAGATGATATAAAACTCAATATTTTTATTAATGGTGAAACAACTTATTGCAACTTGGAGACCTGATCTCTATTCTATAATGGAGTTAGAATCCCCATTTTGCCTCAGAAAAACCTTAACCTTTTACAGAAATTAACTCACGTATCTATAGACATATTGTTTATATATTGGTCTAATCTATCAATATGGTACATCATAGTTGATGTTTTATCCTTTTGTGGAAATCTTATCCTTATTGTTTTATTCGCACGAGCAAACACTCATGCTCATGTACCTCGGGTGAGTTGCCATTCCAATTCGGGTTTCTTCCGAATCTCGCATATCTACTAATTCGCATGATCTTCGAAGCATCTTGTGCTGTCTTGTCGTCTCCCTCTGCTCGAGTCTGACAAAAGTCACTTCTACGCGCATGTCTGTAGCATTTTATGCCCCTGTTCTTTAATTCAAACTCGTTCGTTGATGAAGTCATTGTGCTTTGTACGTGTTCTGATTTGACACTGGCGGTAGATGTCTTGAGATATGTGTGGTAAATTTCCTTTCTCGTGCTTCTCGTTGTTATCCTCTTATTTTATATGCACCTTAGGATCATTACACGTGGCTGCTAGATGTTTTTCTACTACAAGTTACAAGGTGAATTTTTATAAACCCTTTCTTATAATAGAATTTGTCATATATCCATGTGTAGAAATCTTCATTTTTCGTGAATCAAAGTCCTGATTTTTTTAGAGTAGTTCGATGTGGATCCATCGTATCCACCGATTCTGGATCCTTTGAACAAATTTTTTGGATACAATGGATCTATATCAAATGATTCTCGTTTTATATTCCTCGTACATAGTTACCATTATCAGAATCGTTATATAATGCAGATCATATCTAACGATTCTAACTTTTTATTTATTGTTTTACTACTTTTTCAATACTGGAATCGTTTGATAACACCTTATTATCCACCGATTCAGCCTTTTAATTTTTTCTTACTTTTGCTTTATTTGAATCGTTGGAATGATGTAGTTTTTAAATAGTGGTAAAAGGTTCGGTACTCAGACTTGTAAAGATTTGATTTTTATACCTAATTTTAAAACTAAGAATAAAGAAGATTAAAGTAAAATTGATTTCAAATTATGGGAAGGACTGAGACTAAGGATTCCCCCATTAGCCAATTTTCAAGTGATAAAAATCTTGCAACTCGTATATTAAGTTTATCCAAAATATTGCCAAAGTTAGGTTTCCAAAATAATAGTTGTAAATTGGAAGCATGAGACATCAAAAGCTCTAAGCTCAGCATGACTCATCAAAAGAAAACACAACTAATTGATAAAAACCATTTTTTCCAATTTTAATTCAAAGCAAATAATAGTAAAAGAATTACAATAAATAAATAAAATAAGAATTACCACTTTATTATTGGAAAATAGCTTCCTCCGTCGCCCCAGTGATAGTGATTAGCTCATCATGTTGGAAACACTCTCAAAATAATTGTTCATAGCTCAAAAAGTGTTTACAATGAAGAAATAATAATAACACAGAAGATTTGATACACTTATAAACGTTACAGAATGGGTTCTCTATGTGGCTGAAGAGAACATAAATAAAGTACAAATATTTGGCCCACTCTTCCAACTTTTCCTTTCCTTTATAGGAATTTTCTTGTAGTCACATTACAAACACTCACTTGGCGAGTCCAAAACGCACAGTTCCTAGTGTTTTCTCGGAACTTGCTCTCATACCAACTATGACAGACCAGAAAATCCCGCCCTATATATGTCTTAATTGCATTTCCATATATTTGGAAAAGAAAGATAAGGGACATTCATTGACTGCACTATGACTAAATATGACTATTTTACCCCTTGCTCAAAACTTGATGACTATAACTTTTCACTTTAATTATAATATAACCGTTTTTCCCATGGTGTGTAAAATTACTATTTTACCCATAAATGATCGTTTTGCCTCTGTGTGTAAAATTACTATTTTACCCTTATGTAACTATTTTTCCCATTGTGTATAAAATTAATATTTAACCCCTGAGTAACCGTTTTGCCCATGGTTTGTAAAATTACTATTTTACCTCTGAGTGGTCATTTTGCCCATGGTATATAAAATTACTATTTTATCCCTGAATGACCATCTTGGCCCTGGTGTAAAATTACTATTTTACCCCTGAATGACCGTTTTGGCATTAGTGTGTAAAATTACTATTTTACCTATTTGTCAAAAATGCGGGTGTTACACTATTACACCCTTCAAAGAATTTCGTCCCAAAATTCAACTTTATAACTATTGTGGACAAGCTTCAACGATTTGGATTTTCCTGGGCATACGTCCCATACCATGATGCGCATAAATCTTTTAAAGGTCCCAACGTTTGTTATGAACACAGATTAGGACCTTCTGAATATACGTCCAACACCGCTTACCTAGGAATACTAATAAGGTCCATGATTTTTTGTAAACATCGATCGAGATCTACTGAGCATACGTCCCATATGCACACCTACTAAGAAAATCGACATGGAATCCTAAACATGCGTCCCATACCACATGCTCAGAAATGCAAAAAAATTTCTCAACACGATATCCTAAGTGCACGCCCCTTACCATAACACTTAGAGGTCCCCAAAGTTTACATGGTTGAAAGGCTCATCGAATATGACAAGCAATCTTTAATATAGTACTGTGAGGACCAAACTCAATTGACAGAGCAGTCGGATGCAAGCCTACCGTTACAGCTAACGGTATTTCGGGTTACCACTCGTAAGTGGGAGCTAACAGGCTTGACAACACACATCGTTCCAGCGACGAATGAGGATGATCAGTCCCGTTTGTCTACCACCGTTCCAGCGACGGTCTTCCGAGTTACTGAAAATATGGTAAAAGAGCCTAATAAAGCCTGGAAAACTCACAGTACACTCGAGCGCGTCCAAATTTTAGCGAAGTAACTATTGTATTAGTTACAATTTTTCTTAGCATAGGCACTTGGTTATCCAACACAAAATTTACAAAGTAATTGGCATAGCAGTCACGAACTCTTCTTTTGCGCAACATTTGGCCCACTCTTCCAACTTTCCCTTTTTCCTTTATAGGAAAAATTTTGTAGTCACATTACAAACACTCACTTGACGAGTCCAAAACGCACAGTCACTAGTGTTTTCTCGGAATTTGCTCTAAAACCAACTATGACGGACCGGAAAATCCCGCCCTTAATCGCATTTCCATACATTTGGAAAAGAAAGATAAGGGATATTCATTGACTGCACTATGGCTTAATATGACTATTTTACCCCTCGTTTAAAACTTGATGAATATGACTTTTCACTTTAATTATAAGATAACCGTTTTCCTCATGGTGTGTAAACTTACTATTTTACCATGAATGATCGTTTTGCCCTTGGTGTGCAAAATTACTATTTTACCCCTGAGTGGTTGTTTTTCCCATTGTGTATAAAATTACTATTTTACCTCTGAGTGACCATTTTGCCAATGGTATTTAAAATTACCATTTTACCTCTGAGTGGTCGTTTTGCCCCTGGTGTGTAAAATTAATATTTTACCCCCGAATGACCGGTTTGGCCCTGGTGTGTAAAATTACTATTTTACCCATTTGTCAAAAATACGGGTGTTACAAGTTGCTAATTGATTTGTTATTTATTTTAGTTTTGTTTTAGGGTGAAAACAAATGTACGGTAAAATCGTACTTTCAAGTAGGTTTTTGAGAGATCAAAATCAAACAGGACGAGCCTAAACCAAGAAATGGTCGTTCACGTCCTGCTTCAGTCACAAAGGTGGAGAAGATTGGCTAGGTCTTAGGGGAGGGAAACAAAGAAGGTTGAGAAAATATCAGTGTGATAGGTAGTGTGAAGAAGAAAGTATTCTATGAGAGAAATTGCTAATTATGTATGTTTTGTTTCTCCTGACTAATTGTCTTGTATGTTCTGTTTCAAATAGATGAGAATCATCTATTTATAGTTCAAAGGAGACACACTGATTTCTCGTCAGGCGTGGAAGTCAGGGAGAGGTGGAGAAGTGATGATTGTGGAGATTGTAGTTGGTTGGTGCCCGAAAAGTAGGGAAGACTTGTCTGACCACTACTCCTTATCTTCTCAACTTCTCTGTAACCGCCCACTACTTATTACCTTATTTTCATGGAGGTGGTGCTACCACCCACGATTGTCGTAGAACGCCAGACCAATACCCCAATGAGAACCCCCCATGTGTTGTATTTGATACCTCGTGGAAATAATGAAGTCATTAGCCACATTGTTCTGATTAAGTTAAGATAAGTCAAGTCAAATGACTTGCTAAGTCAGTGAGGCAAGTTCCGCGACTCAATGGATTGATAATCAGACTAATTAGTGTCAAGTCTGGGAAGTTCAGTGGTCATGTACTTGCTTAGAATTAACATGGCACATTTAATGGCTAAGTATTAGCTCAGAAATGACTTAGCATAAGTCTGAGAGATATTTGAGGCTAAATGTTGTAGAGGGCTTCTTAAGCAAGGAGACATATTAGAATTCATATACGATTTAATGTTGGACCCATATGGAGAAGAAAGGCGTATTTCTGAGGGGCGTAGCTAGCAAAGCTAGTACTAGCTACTTAGTGCAAATAAGAATGTGCTAGCTCTTTGATATAAAAGGATAATTTGCTAACGTCTGAGGAGTAAGACCAATATGCACAACTTCTAGTAAATATAAATTATACTAGGGCTAGGAAGCTAATGTCAAGGAGGTTTGAAGTTAGCACTAAGGTGTTAGCGCTAATGCACTTGTGCTAAGTCTCTAAGTATTGCCATGCTAAGCCAAGGCTGCATTAGCTATGGCCGTTACTTAGAGACGCACTTGGTTAGGCCAGAGACACATTTGTCTTGGCTAGGGGTGCATCAGCCGCTAGGGACGCGCTGGAGCATGGGTGGCGCTAAGTTGGCAAGGACGCACAGGCCTTGTGACGCGTTAGGATTTGCTGGTGACACATTAGCCTTGGACACGCTAGAGAAGCTATGGGCGCGCCAGAGAAGCTAGGGGCACATTGGCCTTGGACGTGCCAGAGAAGCTAGAGGTGCATTAAATCAAGGGGTATGCTCGAGCATGCTAGGCTGGTCTTTAGGGACACATTGGCCACTAGGGGCGTGCTAGGCTTTGTTAGAGACGTATTGGCAACTAGGGATGCGCTAAAGCATGATAAGGACGTATCGACCACTAGGGGCGCACCGCAGCATGGTAGAGACGGATTGGCTGCTAAGGCGCATCAGCTAGATGGACCGGTACTCGGGGACGCTTCAGCTGGCCAAGGAAATTTACTTCTTTGGCGCTAGGGTTAGGGTTAGCACTTTTAACGCTAAGGCTGAGGTGCTAAGGTAGTGATGCGCTATCTAGGCTCACATTGCCAAGATGTGCTAGCTAAGACCATTTTAGGTTAGTTATCTCAGGTGCTAGGGTTAGCATTAGGAAAGTTAGCGCTTTAAGCGCTAATGT
The DNA here is from genome assembly GCA_023531435.1 of Papaver californicum. Classification (NCBI taxonomy): domain Eukaryota; kingdom Viridiplantae; phylum Streptophyta; class Magnoliopsida; order Ranunculales; family Papaveraceae; genus Papaver; species Papaver californicum. The sequence goes on along the minus strand of JAJJMC010011023.1, from coordinate 7,351,256 downwards.
GGCTAACTGGTGCCGACGTGGTGTTAAGCCAAATATCTAGTGCTAAGGCGCTGATGAGAGAAAAGGCTAGGGTTGGCTTAGCTTGGAGGTTCAATGCATTTTTACGACATTGCTTATTGGTTGTGGCACATCCAAAAGGAGCGGCGCATTATTTGTGGCTTATATTCAAGCAAAGTGCTAAAGTAGCATATTTGAGCCGAAAAGAGCAATTTGAGGAGCCTTCGTTGGGAATGAAGCATTTAAGGTATAATGTATTTTAGGATTTAAGCATTAGTTATTCCCGAGTTTGATGGATGTTGCTAGAACATCAATGTGCTTCGAGGCAAGTTCAAGGAATTCAATAGTGGAATTTATGCGACTTGAGACTTGTTCGATATGACATGAATATAATGGGTATTGAGGAGGCTGCAGGGCCATTTTTTAGAATGTAAAGAGGATATGTATTCTTAATTTGCTTGCGAAATGTAAATAGAGATACAGTATTCCATATTCGTATAAATATGCACATATATATTCTTGTTGTTTAATAAAAGAATAATTTTACGATTTTAGCCCTTACCAAAAACTCACCATCTACAAGTTTGTTTTTGCTTAGAATATTTTTACGTTTTTCTTCATTTGTTTTTCAGATTTCTAGGTTTTCGTATTGTTAATAACTAGTTGAAGGTGCTATCCGCTCGTCAAAAGCGGGAGGTAAATTCTGAAAACAAGTTATAAGTATCACTTTATTTTTAGGTTTTAGTTAGATTTTTCTTACTCTTGCGAGTTGTCATGTTTCCTTACGGAAATAACATGTACGGTGCACAAGATCAATCATATAATAGTGGTAATAAATATAGTTTTCAATCTCAATCTTATGACAACTACCAACCCTACCAAGGGTATAATCAAAACCAATCCTTTGGTTACGACCAATACCCTTCGGAACCTTATGATTATTCTCATACATGCCAACAACCTTACAACGGGTATGCAAGTGAACAACCACATAGATGGGAGGATAATTATACTTCTAATCAGTTGTTTTATAGTAATATGCATATGTCAGAGAGTTTGGAACTAAAAACTTATGATAGCATATCCAGACCCACGCCTATCGCTCATATTTTTTAGCGTTCGCACATTCAAAGGGAAGAGATGTGGTCTAGAGATTCTATTGTGAGTAATGGTAGAAAACGTGTTAACATCAGAAAACTCTCTAAACAACATGATCAACTGGAAGAAGATGGAGCATCAGAGGAACTCTTCAGATGATTAATACGGTCATACAAATGGAATTTCGACACCGTTGGGATAGTGAATATTATGGGGTTGACGAAAATCCTGATGACGATTACGAAGATGAACAACCTTTGGAAAGTTGTTGTAAAAATGATGAAGTTATTCCAATTCCAGATCATAATAATAATCATTCGCATATTCAAAAGGAGGAGACTAAATAAGATATATCTATTGTTATCAATGGTGTAATGTACTCAAACCAAGATCTTGGGATTTGCACCGATGAACTAGACATCCTAGGAGAGGCCGATTTCGATGATGAGATTATTGAAAAGATGGTGATTGAGAACGAAACCAAATTGATTGATTTTTTGGAAGACATAATTGATCTTGCCAAGGATTATAATGATGCTGAGATTTCGGTTGAAGCAGAAAATAATGAAGAATGAGTCTTAAAGAGTTTGATAGAGGACCACGATATACATGAGGTAAATAATTCATTGGATTTCTTTAAAAATGAAGAGGATCCCGTAATACAAAAGATCGTGAAAGGTTTGTCTAATCCTTTGTATAACTATATATCTTTTGATCCTCCCCCAATCGAAATAGTTCCACAAAAGGTTGTTACGATTTTTAAGGAGCTAGATCACTTAGGGTTGAGTATATATGCTAAAAAAATCCTTAAGAATTATTTTGCTTCTAACTATCTACCACTAGATGTGTTAGATTCTAACAATGTGCAGGTTCACCGAGAGGAACTCAAAGAAGTTCCCGCGTTTTATGTTCTTTATACACTTCCAAGTTTAGAAAAGACTAAGTATGAGGAAATATCCACCAAATAATAATTTTTTTATTTTATTCGTACGCTAACATTTTTGTAAAGCTGCTATTAGAACTACAGATTGTTGTCTGGGTGGATCCCCATATTTTCAGATTGTTGGTTTACGTGCACTAACCAGAAGGTCAGCTGAGGAAGTAAACGCTGAATGGGAGGAAACCCATTGGTTTTGTATTTCTACTTTTATTTTTTGCTTTTAATTTTTAGTTTTTTCATATCATTATTTGATTTCACAACTTGATTTTACATTAGAAGAGTCAATTTACATTGAGGACAAAGTGTGGGTGAATATTTGCATATAAAGTTTTTAGCTTTAGTTTTTAATTTTCGCATAAACCTCCAACCTTTAGAGATTTTAGAGTCACTTAGTATACTTCTAGATAATTTTACATACGGAGTTCTAACCAAATAATTGAACTTAGAAGTATTAGAGAACTATATTCGGGTTTCTTAGTTATTGAGAGGCAATAACTGACAAAAAGGGACTTAAACCATCGATAGAGAATACAGTATTAGAGAAGTTGATCATTCATTACCCATATATGAGTGAGTCACCAAACCTTCAATTATTTGTACCTGTCTAAATTGTCCGTTTAAAGTATTTCATCTGTGCAAATTCCAGGTAGAATGATGAGCTATCCAACTTCGCACCAATTTCAACAGTACTTTTTGATCTCTTGAGTGCTAATTCTATCAATCATGAGGGTGCCATCAAAATTGCTAACTCTATCTTGTAGTCTTGTTTGCAGTTGGCACCATTCTCTCGACAACAACAGGTCCATAGAAATATATCATTATCAACAAGCGGAACATCGAAAATTTGAAGGAAAGTTGAATACAATCAAGGTTTACAAGCAACAGTACAAGAAAGAGCAAATTTCATATTCAAGTAAAGCAACAATATGATGAGCAGAATTATATATACATGTTGAATACTTATGTACAAGAGCGAAAGAAATCAAAAAATGAGAGTTAGTGAAGTTTATGATATAGAGACAATACAATTTGTGAAGAATCAAGTGGTAAAGTCCTTATCCCACGGCCATAGTAGTTTCATTGTTCATTATATTTTACTTTTCAAAAAAAAAAAAACGAAAAATTGAAAGAAAAAATCAGTAACAAAAAAAGAAGAAAAAATCATAAAAAAAGAGAGCCAAATATATAGAAGTTTCAAACAACAATGAATTGAGAAAAAGAGTTAAAATTGTCAAGGTTCTATGAAGTTTAAGAGTTCATCATCAACAATTGAAGACCGAAGACTGAAGATGTTTCTATTGGATGCTGTGAGAGTGGTGCTGATTGTGAATCGAGTGAGACGGTAAGTAAGAGCGTCCACAGTCATGAGTGGAGTAAATACAAAAACCAAAGAGTAATATCAATTTTTTTTGGTTATAGTCCACGCGAAACGCAACAATGGAAGACTAAAATTTGATCAGGCATAAGCAGAATTTATGCTTGACGTTGGGCGCATGTATAAGGAGACGTCTGTTGGATGGGTGTTGGATGGGCGTATACGTAGTGGAACGCTTGGTTTGGGCGGACGCTTGATAAACGCTTAATGGGAGACGAAGGCCTGAACAACGCTTGATGATAGACGTACGTGTAAGAGTACACCCAAGTGACAGGCGTGCGTGTAGAGAAACGCATGGTGGGGCATACACTTATGCATACACCTATTGTCAAACGTTACCTTAACCAAACGCCTGGTGATAGAATTCACTCGTGCAGGTGGTGCGTGTGCACTTAGCGGTGGGTGTTACCTTAACCAAAAGCCCGTGATAAGAAGTGTTTGTCCACCCTTACGCCTGGAGAAGAAGCGCTTATCTATCCTTACGCGTGTCATCAGGCGTCTATCATCCAGGCGGAGAGTTCTATGATTTCTTCTCTTCTCCTCTTCTCAACGACGACTTCAACTGAACCCTCTTCTCTTCTTCTCAACATCTTTTCAACTTGAAAAAGCCTAGCAACAAAGAAACAAACCTTATCAAAATTAGGTTTATATCAAGACAAGGTATGAAACTCAAAATACTTTACATGAATTTTAATGGATTTTCATAGGTTTAAATTATAATTTATGGTAATGTTTTGTTAATTAAATATGTAGATATATGTTTAAAAATTAAAGATATGATTATGAAACTTTCAAATTAGGTTTTCCAATTTGTAATTTTTGAACTGGATTTAATTCTAGGGTTTTGGAAGTTGTAAATTGGGTTTAAAAAATTGATGAGAATTAATTGATGAGAATTAATTGATTTGAATTTAGAATTGACTGAGTTCTTGATTAATTTGAGTTGGGTTGTGGTTAATTTTAAGTTCTTGATTAATTGATTTGATATGAATGTTTATGGAATTTTGGAATTATGAATGTTTATGTTCCTTTCTAATGAATGTTTATGGAATTATAAAACTAAGGCATTGTGATGATTTTTTGCAGAGTTGATAATTTGATCCGTGGACTACTTTGTGAATCATGAAATTTGTATTTTGGATGATTTATGAATGTTTGTACATTTGATTATCTAATTAGAAGATTGCTCTTTTAATGATGCAATTTGTATTTATTTTGACATATGAATGTTTGTAGAGTTGATTATTTGTTTAGAGGATTACTTTTTTAATGATAAAATTTGTATTTTTTTGGATTTATGGATGAATGTAGAGTTGATTATTTGTGCACTTTGAGTATTACTCTTAATTTTGAAACTTGTATGTACCGTTTTCCCAGATGTTGAACAATACTACGACGAGATTCGTTGGTCGAAAAAAGAGGAACAAAAAAGTTAAACTGTTGAGGATCCAGAAGTAGACCCTATTATTGAAGCTATGGCTAGTGCTGCAGATATGATCCCGGGTTAGCGAACTACAATGTCGTGGAAGATGCTCAGAGTCACGCTTCGACAAATATTACATATTCAACCGATTCAAAATTCAAGTATTTACATCGTGGTTCCCTCAAATCGGTCGTTCAGACGTATGCAATTATTATAAAGTACAACCCTAGGTTTAAATGCATTATTGAAAAGGCAGGATGGAACAGTTTATTGACCATGGATGTAGTAGATTGCTCATTTGCATTGATTGACTATCCTGTTGAGCGTTTTTGGGATACAACAAACACTTTTCACTTCTCCTTTGGTGAGATGGGTTTTACACCACTTGATTGGGTCATGTAGACATGATTGAGTATTGGTGTTGGGAATGATATTTTATATGACCCAGACAAGTACCAATTTGATTATGCCTGTGAGCATATTTTTCCAGAAAAAAAAAATAGTGAAGTTTGTAAAAGAGAACGTATCCCCATGCAGTGGGTTTTAGATACAATTACAGTTGTATTTTTGAGCACATATTTTGAACCATGAACGTTGGTTGCGGATAACGATGATAGAAAAATTGCTGAGAGAGTGGCCAGAGCCTTTTGTATGTATGTTTTGGGACACTTTTTCTTTTCGAATGCCAAGAACTATATTGATGCTGGATGGTTAGCTGCTTTTGAGGATCTTAATGCAGTTGGCATGTATGAATGAGGTGGTGGTGCTTTTGCAAAATTGTATTCGGGACTCGGCGCATCTGGCAGAGGGAAGAAGTCACTAGCCGGGCCCTTCCAAATATTAGAGGTAAATGTTTCTCTTATCCATACTTTCTTTAGATGTTTATTTGTTGGCAATTGATTTATTTGGTTGGTTGATATGACAGAGTAGTTTTGGGGGTACGAATATTTGGGCATATGTCGACCAAAGAACCCAACGAGTGATAGTGAAGCAATGTGGCCTAGAAGTTCTCGGTGGAAGGGTACAAGGAAGAAGAGTATTGATATTGTTCGCTCTAGGACTTATCTTAATCAGTTGTCTGTGAATGATGTGACCTAGCGATCGTGGGATTCCGCCAGCTTTGTCCTTGACACTGATGTTGGACGGAAAGCATCAGAGCTCTCATACAAAAGGGTTATATTTTCTTGGCTTGGCACTGTGAGTTGATAATTTATTTTTTGATAGCACTGTTCTTTATTTTCTTAGATTTTTGGATAGTTATTTTATTTGTTTTTTGATAGTTATTTTGTTTGTACAACATAACGTGTACCTCGGAAAACGGTGTTGGAGGCAAAACCATTATAATTTTGGCGTTCCCAGAAACCCACCTACTCGTATTGCCAACGTCAACAATGATGAAGCAAATCAGTTGAGAGAAGGTGATTGGGAGATGCAACGGAATTAGTGCATGTTGTTACGTATGGTTTGTATATTGAGTATTGGCGGCATGTAACTAAGTTGCGGAAATATATGACCAAAGTCGATTGGGAGGTCGAAACATACGGGTTTGCTGGTGACCATATTAAATACAATATTGAAGAACCTGATGAACATGTATCCATTATGCCTCAACAATAATTATCATACGTGATTATACCGTAAACTTTATTTTTTTAAGTACACAAAAATATGTGATAATGTGATTTATTTTTTGTATAACAGCTTGAAGTTTATGGTCTGGTTCAACAATATGCCGATTTTACGCAAGAGTTTCGTAAGTTTACATTAAATGAAACAAAAGAGAGGATGGAGTTTATCATGGCAAAAGATGAAGAAATACGGAAACTACAAAATCACAACAACAATTTGGAGTTACAGATGGCCAATTTTCGTACGCAACAACCATCCCTTGGATTTGGTACTTTTTCTCAAACTATACCACCACAAATGTAGAATACAATGCCTCATGGATCATCATCAACAATACCATCAGTTAATTACACATCGGGAACATCTTTGCCTCCTTTTATGCCACCGCGATCGGCGCCAAGGAAATCAAGATACAAATAGCTAGTCTTTCATTTGCATGGTATTGTCATTTCAAAAGACTTTTCTTATCTTAGCTTTGTCTTTTATCTGCTGTGTATTGTCATCTCAAAAGACATTTTTAATCTTTGCTTTGTCTTTTATCTGCTTTGTATTATCATCTCAAAAAATATTTTTAATCTTTGCTTTGTCTTTTATCTGCTTTGTATTGTCATCTCAAAAAATATTTTTAATCTTTGATTTGTCTTTTATCTGCTTTGTATTGTCATCTCAAAAAATATTTTTAATCTTTGCCTTGTCTTTTATCTGCTTGGTATTGTCAACTCAACAAACACTTCTTATGTTTGATGCATCTATTCTTTTAACTTTCCTTTAATCAGTTAATTTTTAAAATACCAAGAGTGTCTAGTCATATCAAGACTCAAAGACTTATCTTTAATGCTCTTTGATATGCCTATAAATTGAACACTCGATTCTCCAATTATACAAACCAAAACTGCAAACATCAAAAACCAATGACATATTAGGAGAATAACACTCATTGTTATGCTTTTTGTTATTCTCTTCTTCCTCCTTCTTCTTCTTCTTCTTCTTCTAATGATGATGATAATAGTTTGTACTCATCAGACGAAGATTTAGTTGCATTTAGCCAAAATAACCAAGCAGTCACTTTGGGATTGGCTATTTCAAGTATGAACTGGCCTCATACTCGTATCCAAATACCAAGAGAATGTGAGGTCGGATATATACTTCTCTTGAAAGATTACTTTTGCAGGAACCCTATGTTTCCACCAAATGTATTCCGTAGAAGATTTAGAATGCGACGAGAATTGTTCAACTGTATATTAGGAGATGTCGTGGCTATAAATAATTATTTTGTTCAAAAAAAAGATGTTTGTGGAATTCCTGGATTATCCCTTCACCAGAAAGTTACAGCAGTAATACAAATGTTAGCTTATGGATATGCGGCCGATGCAATAGATTATAGATGAATACTTACGCACCGGAGAAATCACTGTTTTGGAAGCAACTCATAGGTTTTGTAAGAAGATTCTGCATTTGTATGGGAAAGAATATTTGCGCACACCAAGTGAGGGTATGTTGAACTGTTGCTAAGGAAAACAAAGATAGGGGATTTCCAGGGATGAACATCTTAAAAATTTATATGGCTAGCTTTGATCCGGTAGAAGATTTAGTTATCAGTAAAACTTGGATCACCCAACAATCTCGTCCAGCCCCTAGACAAGGAGATTTACCATATGAAGCCTTCTGGAACCTAGTATGGCACTACTAAAAAATAGATTTTGGTAATTCTCGTCATAGAACAGTGGATAACATAAGGGATAAACATGTTTTAATACAGGAAGAAGTCACGCAATTCATCGTCCTTCAATCAACTATTTATAACAACTGCAGCTGTCCAGAAGAAATGACCCATGATCGACTGGTATATCTTTTTTTTTCTCTTAACTTGTATTACTTTTATTCTACGTTCCTTTAATCATAATACTGATTTTAAAGTTAGTATATTGCAGGAAAGACTAGCGAAAGTAAAGTACAATGAACAAAAAGGCAAACAATTTGAATTTGATAAGTGTTATCAGTTTCTAAAGACAAAGTTTCCTGACCTACTTACATTCATGAAAAACCATACATTTGAAGTTGATTCCGATGAAGACTAAGTTTGATAATAATAGGTTTTGTGGGTACAACTCTTTGTAAACCCTCACGAGACACAACTCGTTCACCAGGGTCGCTTGGTGGTTTAAAGGCTTGTACACATGCTAAGTGTAATCGTGTTTCCTACGAAAGTGAATTAGGGTTTTAATAAGTATTGTAATATAGTTTCGTTATTTGTACTTGCACCGGCGTAATCTATTTTGTAATGAATCAATTAACGAAAGTATCGTAAATAACCAATATGACTTATTCGGAACAACAATACATCACTAGATGTTAAGATATCTCATTTTTGCAGGAGTCGCAGTTGCACTTAGCACGTGCAACAAGCCTTTAAACCATTAGGTGGCCCCAATGGACGAGTTATATCTTGTGGGGGTTTACAAAGAGATATACCCAAAAAACCTATAATCAAACCTTCAACGAGTAGTACGACACCCTGGATGACGATCTTGACATTGTCGAAGAACAATCAACATAAAAGGGTTGTATTTTTCCATCACCCTTAGGATCTCGAAATGAGGTTGGTACCTGAAATCTGAACCATTCCATCTTCTCCATTCCTCCATATATATTGAAACAACTTCGTCATCAGTTTCATTCGTAATTCTACTTTCATTCACCTTAGCGATTAAAGTAGAAAATTCTAGTACTGCCCTTGTTATTTCCTGAAATTTGACAAAAAAAGTCTGCTTGTTCCGGTTATTGGGGTTACCGGTTTCACTACAAAAGTTAGCATGGATATGTTCTAACCATTCCATGCTCATTGAATCATTCATCCGACGTTCATGACCCCTTGCTGGATAATATAATACTAAGTTTCGACAAAGAGGTAAATTTTCCTCTATGGTAAAATTATCAGGATTAATACTAAAATTTTGGTAAGCCATAATTTTAAAGCGGAGAAATAAAAATAATCTTTCAATTAGGATATTTGAAGTGTGGAAGGTGTGGTTTTGAAATGGGAACGAGTGGGTATATGTAGGGCCTTTTTTGAACAGAAATATTTTTAAAATTTCAATACAAGATTAAGCATGATATTTAAAGAAGTGACGACTATGTTCTTTTCCATCCTAGTGGGTCCATAATAACAGTCTATTCAATGGATGCCTGAAACACTAACACCTAGTTATGAAAGGTGTTTGGTTCGCGTGCAAAGAATAAAGCATGATATAGAAAGAAGTGATGAGTTTTTTTTTTTCGAGACTGGGAGGTCCATAATAACAGTTTATTCAATGGAATCCAACGTTTCAATTATTTACTTTGTCAATCTTAAAAATCTAAACAATCGACCTTATCAACTCATGTAGGAGACGAGTAGATAAGCTAATATTTACAGTATCTAGTCTTTTATCGTGTTGTCCTTCTGACATATGCAATACATCAGTTAATAAAAACCAACATCAATTATTCAAAACAACATTACATCATATTTCTGAAATTCAAACCAACATCAATTATTCAGTGATCACTTTTTATATAAATATCCGTTGATGTTAATTCAAAAAATGAAGTCGTTGGTTAAAGTTTTCATCTGACTAACTTAATTACTCAAAATTTAAAGTTTTCATTACTTCAAACAACATCTACATTAGAAGTTCACTAAAATTTAAAATAACACTATTAGTTCAAAACTAACTGGAAATTAAAATACTAAACTGGAAATTTAAACCTCTTAATACAATTCAGAGAAATTAAAATTAAAATCCTAAAAGTAGAAACTAAAACTGCCAATCCATTAATAATCATAATAATTAAGGTTTCAGCTAATCCGAGAATGCTTTAAGCTGGACTTCTTCTTCTCTGCAATATGTCTGTCGTTTTAAGTTCGATGTACTCTTTTGTTACAACATTCAATCCGGAGACATCCATCATTATTATGTCAAACTCGTCGTCTGCTTCTTTCTTTGCGTCAAGTTTGTTTTTCCTAGCTTGTTTTGCCGTAAACTTTACCGAAGACTCAACTAGTTTTGATGTAAACTTGGATTCTCTCTGCGCCATCTTTATTTTTCATTGTTCTCTGTAATTGGTACTAATATTTTGTTGCTCTTTAATAATATTTCCATCATTTCCTCTTGGGTATTGGATTTTGCTCTCCATGTTTTCTTCATTCGTTTCGCCTCTTTTTTCCCCATCTGACGGTTATATGTGTTAGGTATATCTCCTAAATCTTCATCGCCAATGGAATTGCCTTGACTTGTTTCTTGTATTTCCCGGTCTTCCACGCACTCTCAGAATCTTCCTCAGCTTGCTATGGATCGAAAAAAGTTGTCGATCGTCGTGAATATTTGATATTTTCTAACATAATTGTGTGGCACTCTTCATGCTTAAATTTTTGCCACCGTTAAATTCCTTGATAAGCCTCATTACTTCTTCAATCTGTAATTGTTTTAAAAACAGTTCAGTGGACGATGTACGATTTAAAATAGTTATTTACGGGACCAAAATTAAACGAGTACTTACCTTTTTTTCTGGGCCCCATCCAGTATGGTGTTCACGTTCCACTTCCGCCTCTTTTCCAGAGTAAAGCGCCACATCTTTACTTAATCCATGAAATCGTTTCTGAATGGAGGTCCAACTGCGCTCTGACATTGTAGGTATGAATACTTTCCCAACTAAGATGCGAGACCATAATTTTTCTTCTGATTGATCGGATCCAACAGTAGAATCTTGAGATATTGATAAATGAATTCTACACATCATTACATCTTCAAATGTTCAAAAATTTGGACCTCCTGGTTTTGGTGCCATAATTCTAACTTGTTTAAAAGACAAATATATGAAACTAGTGAAATTGTTCTTGTACACAAATGAAATAGGTTAGTAGTAGATGAAATGCTCAACCAATTCACATATATATATAGGTATACCAAAAGATAGTCATTACAACAAAATCAAAGGGTAAGAAATCTCAACGATAAATATTACAGAGGCGCTCGTATACACCACCGCCCTATACAAGCGTGCTTTTCGCTAACGCCCACACACAAGCGGACTTTTGGTTGACGCCCACACACAAGCAGAATTTTGGCAAACACCCACAATAGGCGGACGATCCATCAACGCCTCAAGACAAGCATACATATAAGTAAACGTCCAGTGGGGCGTGCTCTTACGTAAACGCCTACTACAGGCGTGATCTTGAGTTGCGCCGGATCATGAGACGTACTCCACAACAACACCTATCACGAGACGCACTGCTAACTTCACGCTTGATAAGAAACGTATTGCTAAGTAAACGCTCCACCAAATTTGGGTTTGATCCATATTTCAGATCAGATTAAGTCCCAAACAGTAAAAAAATTGGACTATAACCAAATATAATCGCCCCACTGTGATTGATTTTGGGCCGATCAAAGACTAAATTTGGGTTTGGTCCGTCTTTTGATCGCCCCACTGTGGACGCTCTAAACGTTCACATCCTTGCATAATGGTTGATTTCCTTTCTTAGAGATCATCAGAAGAAAAGGGTTCTCTTTCGTCCCACGTTTCTATGGGATAACATCTTCATATAATTCGGAAGGCTTCTTTCCTTCCCACCATTCAACCTGTGTAGGATTTCTATCTTCACTACTGCCTGCATACATGAAAATATGTCTTTTGAGTGCAACTTCATAAAACCCTATTGGTGAGGCAGAAGTCGAAACATTCAATCACTCTCGAACTTAGATTCTTTGCTTCATTCGGTATCGAAATGAAAACCCAATTCATACGGTGCTTTTCTCCTAACTCAAGAGTTAAGCATGAGAATTATATTCTTTGGCGTCTCTAACTTCTAGGGGTTTTAAGTCTTGTTGCACATGCTAATTGTAACCGTGTCCTCAACGAAATAGATTTGTTGTATTTTAGTTTAGTTTAGTTTAGTTTAGATAGTAGTTTGCTCGAGGACTAACAAAGGGTAAGTATGGGGGAATTTGATAAGTGCTTAATTCACATGTTTCTAGTGTCAAATTTATACTTGTTTTAGCTATAATTCTTGCATATTACTTGTTACTACTCTTGTTTTCAATCTTCTGTGTCATATTAGGTGAATCATCCAAAAAGGAGTTACAAAGTGCTAGAATGAGCAAGGAAGTAAAGTATTACAACTGAAGACGGGCCAAATACCAAGTTCAACTCATCCAAAATCAGGATTTCTTAATACCATCTTGAATAGGATGAAGAAACGAAGCCAACGTGAAAAGAATAAGGTCATTCCGACATCGGACGAAGAAGTTATGAGCAAAACAAGATAATATTGAAGATTTAGTTCACAGGCCGTAGAGGTTTACAAACCGTACCATTCTGAATTTGCAAATTTGGCACGCGTTTTGGACTTCTAAAACAAGGAAAACACGGTCCCGGAAGGATTATAAACCCTAGAAAGAGAGGAAACTTGAGGGCCAAGCATTGAAGGCTATAAAAGAAGACTTTTAAGGCTCAAACAATAGATCTTTTTAAGTAATATCATATACTCTACATCTCATACTACAATTCTACATCAAAAACCTAGGGTTTATCCCTTTTAGGGGGAAACCATCATTCTTCTTCATCATCTTCTTTTTCTTCTTTGTGATATGAGTTGATAATTCTTTTGTTGATTAATGATGAATTTAATGTTCTAAGCGTAAAGCTTTATTAGTTAATACAAGTTTGTTTGAAGTTATTATCATCATCGTTTGTTTTCACTATATCTAGGGTTTATGATTGATTTCTTAGATTGTTTGGAGTGCACGCTAAATTAATTTATTGATCATTTTATTGTTAGTAGAGAGTTGAGCGATCCGTAATTGTTGATCACCTCCTACACAAGTTGGAGAATGTGAGATCTTGCAGAAGGATTCTGTGAAGCAATCATGTGTGAAGACAACACTAACAAGTGGAGCGAGCGTACTGATGTGGTTGCCAGCACGTCAAAATTATTATTCACTTTCTCTCTACTTATGACTTATTATGAAGCAAGGGTAAGAATGAGTCTTTCTCACGAGGAGGTCTTGGTTGTTATATGGTTTCGAAATTCTATGTAAACGTTTTTTTTTTCAGATTCAATAAAAGTAAAATAAACTAATTAAGAAAGCTAAGAAATCGTAGAAAAGAATTAAAGAGTTGAGAATATTGGTCAACGTTCCGTTTTCATTCACAAAACATGTTCTTGTACTAATAATTAGAATTGATATTTAATCTCGTTTTATCAAAATCCCTAGAATACCTTGATCGCAAGAATATCCCGAAAATTTCCTCAAGTCATCAACATACACATTAATAGATGCGAATATGAATTCTACCAAGAGAACAACCTAACGTGTAAAAGCAGTAATCAAGTTTAATTCCCGGAGAGCATTAAGATTCATGAAATTAGGCTAATTAATGCAATTGAACGTGTAAAACACATTAATTCAATTTAACAAAGGTCATAATACATGCGGGTACTAGGATGCATCACTACAAGCAATCACCACACTATGCTACTTGTATTCAGGGAATATCACTTTTGCGTATAATAAACCATAAATTTGCTATAAATATGAATGTGAGTTCAATCAATTTGTAACTTAACTAAACAAACATTCAATCAATGAGATATTTATAGTGAATCATAATCGATAATATTGAGAGAAAACTAATTTATTAAATCAAAAACCATGTTTGAGAAATCCAACTATTCCCTAACCAACAATTAAATTAACTACTCATAAATTGGAGTTTACGCAATTGAAGAAGAAAAGAAATTGCAAACCCTAGGTATAAGAATTCTTCCCGCGCGAACCTAAAAAAATAAATAGAAGAGATGAGAAGAGAACTAGGTAAAAACCTAGATATCTCCCTCTTATTGAAGTTGCTCTTATATAGCTTTCTCTCTTGTGGAATCCCTTTGGGAATAAAACTTCTCTTTTCTATTATAACACTAACTCTCCAATTCCAAAAATAGGTTAAGTCCATAACCCTGGGCAAAGATGCCACAAATCTGCTAGATCAAAGTCACGGCCGCAATTCATATCATAGAGGAAGCCCGCAGACTCATTAAAACCAAAACTGATCAACTCTTCTCAACTCACGGAAATTCTCTTTGGCAATTTAACAAGCACCTTAGGTGCGTTTTCTAATGGTCATTCCGGCATGTGAAGTTGGTGATTTTTTTACCCAATTCTAACTCCTTCCCTGCAATTGTATTTACATTCATAGTCAAACGCACACAATCATTCATAACCATGGCAGGGATGCCACAACAACATCTCGGCAAACAACATCACCATATTCTATTTCTCCTCCTTCTATGGCAGCAGCTCATTCATTCCATAACCATCCGCTCAATCAATTTCGCAACTGCAAAACCATGGCAGCAGCTTCACTCGAATTCAACCTGAACCATCTTTTCTCGTTTAACCCGGTCATACTTCGTATTTTTCTATTCGGATCCGAAACCCAATGCGTATTAGTTTCTTAATTTTTTTCCATCTTTCTTTCTCAATTGATTCTTTCGTGTTGCATATCTTTGTAAGCACTTGCATTAGTTTTGGGTTTAATTGGGACTATTATTATAAAAGTAGCAATATAAATCAAGCATCCCCGAGGGACCATGGGGCACATGACTGCTAATATGGTATTTTAAGTTTAGTGGGTCATTGGATTTAAATATGACAAGTGGAGTCAACGTGCGCTACACGTCGGCAAACGCTAGTCTTTTCATGTTCACGGCTAAGAGTGTTGCTGCCACATCACAACGATGAACTTATATAGAAGGGCACACAAACAGATCCTAGAGGGAGTTGAAACATATGAATTGTGGGAAGCTCTAATAGCAATGGATGAAGCTCACATGAAACTTCCATCACAAAAGAAAAAAAGAAAAAAAGAAAAAGAGTCCCGTCCCAAAACACCCCCCTCTCTTCTGATATCTAAAACTCTCTTCTCCCGCAAGAAGAACAATAACCCATTTGGTTGAGGTAAGGGATCAACATGTCCACCTTTCAAATGAAGACTGATTTCATCAAGGTTTTTGTTGACAAATTTATTACTTCAATTCGTGTCATGGGTAGTTGATAATAACCTTCAATTTTTGTGTTCAGTAGCTCAATTTTGTTAATTGTGAATTAGGGTTCTTGGTTGAAAATTGGGGTTTTTTGATGTAGCTTATGATATCATCATGAATTGCTATTATATCGATTTGGTTTGCTGGAATTTCTCTTGACCAATTCATGCTTAGAACATCTTGCATGCAACTTTAAACCCTAGAATCTCTGTTTTGGTTTTACTGATATCTTGAGATCCAATGGTTAGATTGTGCTGAAATTTTTGTATGTAATATTTCATCTTGTGATGAAAGTACGGTATAAATTTCATAAGAATCAGGTTCCGTTTACTACTGCAAAGATCTCATAATCCATGACTGCATTCTGCAGATTTTAAATCTGGAACAGCTGACTGATCTTAGTGTTTCCTATTATCCGTATATCGGATGAAGCTGAATTTTTAGTATGTTATTTAGTATTCTGTAAGTAACTTATTGTAAAATTTTCAAAGAAATCTGATCTCTGTAGGTACCCGAAAGAGTGGGATAATCGGAACTGAATTCTGTATAACAATTCTGAAAGTAGTCAGCTTGTGATGTATATATCTCCTTAAGGAACCGTTACATTGCTTTGAATTTTTAGTATGTTATGGTACTCTGCATGATAATGACACTTTAAAGTTTCCGAGACGATCAAATAGGTTTACTATTAAAAACGTTTAGAGATACGGTGACTGAATTTCATAAAGATGTCACAGTTTTTGTTTATGTTTAATGCAATGGTTGATGGTAGATAGTGAGCAAATGGACCTGTTTTGATGTCCGACGAGGTTAGAGAATTAGAAGTAATAGTTAAAGGTCTTATGTAAGGTTTATTTGGACTGGTGAAAGGAGATAGCTAGAACTGATCTTGTTATTATATTTTGTTGTAACTTCTGAATCCTCCAACTTGTTCAGTTGAGTTGAACTCTCTAAAAATACTAGTTGAGGCATGGATATCATAACAAAATGGTAGAATGTAAGTTTAAGGAAATACTTTCATATATTTGCATGTGTGTACATATATATCTAAGCCATGTTTGAGTTATGTGACTCCAAAATAATAAATAGTTTTCATATGGATTTAGATGACAACTACAGTCAACGTTTTTAGTTAGTGTTGTTACTTTGTAATTTGAATAGTGTAGTCTATTTCCTTATAAGCTATGGCAAGATGGGTTATAGTATCATTTGTATATGGTTTCTCTTGCAGTTGTTCATGGATGAACACAACTAAAGGTAAGCCTAATCTTTGAATGCTTAACTAATGGCTAGCTAGTAGTGGATTAACTAAGTTTGGAAATGTTTTAGTAGCCTAGAATTAATGTGGTTGTATGTACCAATCTAATTTTTGGTGACTACTGCTCATGGGTGCCATTCATTTCTTAGCTTATTTGCTTTATAAAAGTACACAATGTGAAAACTTGTGAAATGTCTATTTTTTAATTGATTACAAACAATGCTATTTGCCAGTAGATACTATAGATGCATTTTCATGTTCACACAATAGGTTCTCAGCTGCTCACTCTTATGGAGTTCAGAAGCACTATGATCTTAGATGCCGTACATTTTGTTACATAGATACGAATGCAAATCTGTATAACAGTGTCAGAAAATGGTGTTCCAGTTTGCTCCCTTGTTACTAAGGTTCATGGTATTTTTCTTATTTCTATCACAAATGCTTCGTATGATTCCATGTTACATACCTGGTGATGAGATATAAAAATGCTGCCTATAATTATTGGGTTGTGATTATTTACATTAAGGCTTAATTTGGTAGTAACGTATATGGATTTAGTTCTGCTGGATTTATGTAATATATGGAAGTGCATAATTTCATCATTGTTTAGAGTGGGATCTCTTAGTATCATGTTAGTTAGGTTGGAAAGACCTAGCAGTATTTGATAATATGTAACTTTACTAAACTGAAATGACAACTAAGGGTTAGATTTTAAATACTGCAGAAATGGTAAAGAAAGAATTGTACTTGGTCTGTGTTCACTTTGATTACTTTGTTTAGAATTCAGTAAAAAGATATAATGGGCCCTTAATTATTGTTGTTGATTGTGCGAGTTCTGAATTTGGTATAGATAATTTCTTGTTGTTTAAAAATGAGTATGGAATATGGCAATTCTTGTTAAATTATTAGTATGGCGTTGTGATATCTCATCCTTGTGATATTGTCGATAAAGTGGAATCAGTTCATTTGACGGCTGCAAGCTGTGAATTGGTATTTTGGGAAATGTAGATTGTTTTTGGGTACCTTTGGGCTTACCAAAGTAGTGATCTACTCATAATTCATTTATGTACACTGTAACTGGAATAAGTTTACTTGATATCATCAAGTGAGAGATAGTTGCTACCATTATGGGTACGTAGAACTGTAACTGGAATAAGTTTACTTGATATCAGCAAGTGAGAGATAGTTGCTACTATTATGGGTACGTAGTTCATACTATCTAAACAAAGGATGACAAATTACGGTCGTGTTTGATCCCTTCGAGCAACAGAGAGGATACGTAGGCATTCGTTATGCGGTTCAGCACAACTGCATGAGGTTGTTCATATCATCTATAAAGGGTTGGTTGTTGCTTGGAAGTTCATACCATCCATTCGGAGATGATTGTAACTTTGGCAGTAAGGGGTAGTTGCAGTACTGGCTGTTCATACTACCTTGAGAGATGGTTGTAACTTATTCGAGGTTGTTCATATCATCTAATATGAGATGAAGGGTGATTGTTGGATGCCAATTCATATCACCAAATGAGACTGGTAGATGATTGTTGCCATTTAGAGGCAATTCATATCATATAAGAAGAATGATTGATGTTTATGATGACAATTTATACCATTGATCTGGAAATGATTACTAACTCTCTTGAGTAGTTCATATCATTTGTAAAAGACGGTCTGTTGAGCTTGACGTAGTACTGTGAATTACCAGGCCTACTGGGGCTCCCACCTACGGGTGACTATCCGGGAGACCGTCGCTGGAACGGTGGTAGACAACGGGACTGATCATCTCCACCCGTCGTTGGAATGATGTCACAAACCCCTTATCATAAAGGCTCACGTTTGATAATCTTCTCACCAGAATTCCATGTCCATCGATTGTCAAACACAATTCCACTTTAATACACATTTAGTTCACAGTTGCAGTTAATCTTCCATGTGATTTTCCATAGAAGCAAGACTGGACCCCCTCTTTTACTATTGCGAGCAACAGAACTCTCTCAAACTCGTCTAAACACTCTTCAATCATTCATGGAAGTAAGATCTTTTTCTTGGTTGTATCTCTCTATCTCAGACTTGATTAAACCATTAACAGTTGAACCCATCTTTTTTAACCCCTTTTCTGCTTTCTTCTTAAAAATCCAATTCTCGAAACCCATTTCTTTGTTACAATTTCCACCAGCATCAAACTAATTCTTTGTTCTCAACTCAAACCACTTCTTTTCTCGATAATCTTGGCTAAACTGGACCCAACACTTATGCATTTTTTCTTGAGCTCAAATTACAACCACCATCTCTTATGGTCTCTAATCTGTCCAAGACCCAAGTACCTATTTCTCAGTCCCTAAATTCCTCTTCTAGTTGGCGATGGAATTGGTAGCAGCGACTAGGGACTGGTACTACCTGAGATGAATTAATCATTGTTGCTCGCTTGAATTTTATGTTATAAAGGAGAGTGAGGTGTCCCTTATCAACTGTCCTTAGCAATTGGATTCCCTTTAGTATTTCTTTATCAAACAGTTGGTTTCCCCTAGTGATTCTCTGTATTGTTTTGTAAACTCAGCTGCCCCTAGTAATTTTCTGTTTTGATGCATTAGAGACTTGTGCGCTCGCTAGCTATGCACCTATCAACACCCAATGACCCCGAACAATGTCATAGGCTCCTAATTCTCTTCTTTTGCTTCATGTGACTCCAAAGTACCTATAAAAGTCAAAACAAACGTAATATACATAAAATACAAGAAAAATAACTAAGAAAAACATAAGAAATTGATGTTCAAATAATGTATTTTATGCACTCATCACATACTGAGTCTAACTACTGGGATCAATCCTAAATTCACAAATCTTAAAGCATTCGATCGAGTTACACCTTGTAAGCATACATCAAGGCGGCTAGTTGGATAGAATCTTGTGACTAAGCATATATGTTATCGGGTAATACAAGGAGTTTTGGGGATAGCTAAGCGTACCTGCTATTCTACGGTTGATGATGAATGATTCTGACAAAAGATAGATAAGTATACTAATCAAGTCAACGCTTGGTAACGAAAAATGACTCCTTAATCATCTTTCTTTCTTAATATTTTCTTTATTGTTATTTTTAGTTAATTAATTCACAAACCCCCCTTATTATTTAATTTTACTATAGTTTTGCTAATCTAAGTAACCTATCAATTACAAAACTCTCTGTGGGAACGATCCTTACTACTGATATATTACTAATTAATTAGTGAAAAATATATTGAGTAATTTGTTGCACTTACAACACGCACCAACAACCACCAACTTCAAAGTCACATCATCTAGTCACTTCTCTACACTTAACAGTGAATAACTTTCCTTCACTGAATTCAAGCTAAACTCACGGCATCACCTGAGTACCCATTCCCTCTGCCATTTCTTCTTTGTGTTTGATCTAGATATCTCTGACTTTTCAATCTACCAAAACCCATCTAAATCAAACCCATTTTCTAATTCTTGAATCATCGACCTGCATCCATCAACTATTCCCACTGCATTTTCTTCTCGCTATTTCGAACCAACATTAGCAGACTCTTTATCTTCAAACTGTCGTGAACCCATAAGAACCAATGTCCATGGCAGATTTAATTACCATCTGCAACACAACTCTTCTCTCATCTGGAGCTCAAGAAAAACAACTCAATAACCCAATTTTTCTTTTGATTTCTCTGACCTATCTTTCTATTCCCAGCCATAAAATCATGTCCTTGTTGTATTCGAACTAATTCAATGGCAGCAAGACTTCTCAACATGATTCTTGGTCACACTCATTGTTCTCTGTTTGTTTATCTGCCAGCAACACTCGACTCTCCACTGAACCACAACCTGAATGCTTACCGTGTTCTTAACCCATAATCAACTCCATCCATTGAGACCATTTGGTTAGCCAGCGGTGGAGGTGGAAGCTATGCTCTTGGACGATGTATGTGGAGGAACAAACTAGACCTAGTTTTAGGTTAAAAGGAATGGGTGGATTTAGGAACCACTCCCTGGCCGCCCCAACTATCTAAAACATTTTTTTACTGGCATCCCTGAGTAAAAGGCTAGGTTGGATGGCTGCCCTTAGTAATTTCTTGTTTTTGCCACTTTATAAACTTCTAACCTTGCTAGCCTTGACTCCATCTACACCTAATGCCTCCAAGGAGTGCCTTGTGCCTTTAATTCTCTTCTTTCACTTCATGTGACTCCAGAGTACAAACACAAAACAAACGTAATATACAAAATAAAAGAGAAATAGTTAAGAAAAACATAGAAATTGATATTTGAATTATGTTAATTATTTACTTATCAATCCACTTTCTTGTTTCTTCGGGCGATCCCTTTTCTTTGAAATGGGAGCGTCTTCATACATAGCCTCAGTATACTCATGCAGTGAAGGGTCTCTTTTGCTACTCATCAACTCCTTGTACTATTTCCTTTCTTGCTTTATATCCACTTTGGTAGGTGGTCTACCCGTCGGTGGTAGCTTAGTTGGTTCTTCAACTGGTTGCATATGTGGTTGAACGACGAGGATCAAGTCGTGCATTAAAATTTGTCGTTACAAATTGTTCTTGTTGAAGTAGCCCTCGATTATTTTTTTCCCGAGACCCCTGTCTATAAATGATTCACTTGCATCTTATATCGGGTTTGGTATGAAAGTAAGTTGCTTCTAAAATGAATCAATGAGCTCAAACAGGATCCCTTGGGGGTGACTAAAAATTAGGGTTGCACATGAACTAGCCAAACCGACCAGACCGGCCGGAAACCGGTCATACCAACGTTTTTCTTGAACCGACTGTTGATGGCGGTTCGGCCTACGGTTCAGTTAATCAGAATCGTTAATGCTACGGTTCGGCCTACGGTTTGAGTGTAAAAGCATGCCGAACCGAACCGTATGGACCGATTTATTACTGGTTGTTGATTAAAAACCCTAGATTTAATCCTAGCCCTTATTCTATCACTTATAAGTTTATAACCCTAAAACTAAATTACTTCAACCATTTTCTTCTCCTTCCTTATTCATTTTCTTCTCTTCATCTTCTATAGCAGTAGCAAGAGCACCACCACCACCACCTTCATATTATTTCATAAAATTCAACAAATCAAAAACAAAAAAATCATCTTCACTAGCACTGCTACGCTCTCGATCTTTAATTTTGAAACCTATCTCCTCTCAGATCTTCAACTTCATTTTAATTCCTCGGGGGTCAGAGGTTAGTTGTTTCTTCTTCTTCTTGTTCTTCTGATTACTTCTTCTTCTTTCTATTTCGAGATGTAGTGATACATCAACAACACCTGTAAGGATGCAACACCACCATCACCCGTTACACCATCATCACAACCACCACCACCAGCACCACCACTTGTTATACCACCATCACCATCACCAGCAGCACCGTCTTTCAATTGGTGAAAGATTGAAGATCTATGATAATATTAGAATGTTAGGGTTTTTTAAAAAATTGAGTATTTTTTATTTTTTATTTTTTATTGTTAGATTTGAATTTTATTTATCATGTGATTCATTGATGCTATATGACTTGTTCAATTCATAACCCTAATTTGGATGTTGATGAATCTTTAGATTTTTTCTTTCAATTCATTGTTGTTATGTGATGAATACATGATTCCTTTTGATTTGTTTTGTTTTGTTTTAATTTTATATATATGTGGTTATTGAATAAAGGATTATTTTTCATGTTTTTTTTTTTTAATTTTTGTAATTCATTACCTATGTTAGACTTAAGGATGAGTTTGTACTTCTAAAACAAAGCGTATGTTAATTAAAAACCGAATTAAAACCGGCACCGAACCGATCCGAGTCGGATCGGATCGGTTCAAAACCGAACCGAAGCCAGGCCGGTTTGGTGACGGTTTAATTCTCAAATCCGGCCTATGGTTTGGCCAAAAAACAGAGCCGACCGACCGATGTGCACCCCTACTAGCAATCATGTGACGACACGGGATCCCCATGAACGTCATTGTATTACAAGAACTAACAATCTTTTTTCTCCCGTACTCGTTATCCTCAAAGTACTTATAATCATTTATCATATAATGGATAGCCCAATGCGACACTCTATAAGAAATTCCCCTTAACAACAAATTGTAATCGGAGTATGTGGTCACAACTTTCATCCTACTCTCTTCCATTTGGATCTGAATCTTGCTGATATCCTCTATGGTGTATTGGTGGATATCTTCTTGTACCGTAACCATATTATTTTGACTCCCCCGAAGTAGTTTTTTCAATCGTCCATGAGACCCTTCTGCTATACTTGTCGCTTTATTCTTGTGTAATTCATATGTTGGTAGGTATATGCGTACACAAACTTTTCTTTATGCGGCTCCAAAAATTGCTTCATGATGTGTGTCGTACCACGTCAAAATTATTTATTACTTTCTCACTACTTAAACTTATATGAAACAAAGGTAAGAAAGATTCGTTCCCATAGGGAGGTCTTGGTTGTTATTCGATTTCAGTATTTTATGTAAAAGGGGGAATTTTCAGATCTAGTAAAAGTAATTAAACTATCTAATAAAGCAAATAAATTGTAAAAAAGAATCAATAGGTTGAAAATATTGGTTAAGGTTTCGTTTTCATCCACAAAACATGTTCCTTTGCTAATAATTAGAATTGGTATTTAATCTCGTTCTATCAAAATCCCTAGAATACCTTGATCGCAAGAATATCCCGTAAATTTTCTCAAGTCATCAACGAACACATTAAAAGACGCGAATATGAATTCTACCAAGAGAACAACCTAACGTGTAAAAAGCACTAATCAAGTTTAATTCCTGGGGAGCAATAAGATTCATGAAATTAAGCTAATCAATGCAATTGAACGTGGAAATCGCACTAATTCAATTTAACAAAGGTTATGATCCACTCGTGATTACTAGGATATATCACTACAAGCAATAACCACAATTTATGCTACTTGTATTCAAGGAGTATCACTTTTGCGTATAATAAACCCTACAATAGCTATATATGTGATTGGCCACTCGACGAAACAAACACTCAATCATACATGGCGATATTTGTAGTGAATTATGAATGATAATGTTGAGACAAAACTAATTTATTAATCAAAGAATCATGTATTATAAAGTTTGACTAATCCCTAACCAATAAAAGAAAATTAGCTACTCATAATAATTGGAGTTCACAAAATTGAATTGAAGAAATAAATTACAAATCCTAGACGTTGAGAAATCTTTCCCACGCGAACCTACAAAAAGAAATAGAAGAGGTGGGAAGAGAACTAGGTGAAAACCTATATCTCTTTCCTTCTTGTTGAAGTCGCTCTTTTATAGCTTTCCTATCTCCCTTGTAAAAACCCTTTTGGATTAGAACTCTCTTTCCTTGTATAACTCAAATTCTTCAATTTCTAAAAATATCTCTGAAATCATAGGTTTCCATAACTAAATCAAATTCATATACCGATAGCCCAAATCAGTCTTCTAGCTAAAATCAGAGTCTGGTAATGAAGCCCGCGTACTATTTAAGCCCATAATCAGAATATTAGACATACACCCTTTTATGTGTGTCAGTTTCAAGAAACTGACAGTGCACTTCAATCATCTCTTGACTTCACGGGTATTCTCTTGAACACTACAGTGAACATTTCTTGCGCAATCTAGTTGGTGATGATGGCTAAGTTTCGTTGGGAGTTCTGACAATTCTAACTCTCCTTCCCTGCAATAATTCAACCACATTCGTTCATTCAAATCATTATCAATCGATTCCGGCCATCAGTTTCCGACCACAGTGAACCTAATTCATCTTCTCCAGTCATCAACTCGAACACCAACAGCTACAAACTGCCCCTTCTTCCTCTTCCGTTAGCTGATTTCTTGCCATTTCGACTGAATTTCTCTCGGCAACAAAACTGAGTTTCAAGTCTTACCCATCTTACTAAATCAACAACGACCAAACTAAAATTTCCCGTCTTGACTGACACTTTCAGCCATAACCTATCTGAACCACTAAACCATCACCTTCTTCTATGTTGTTCTCTGCGATTCCATCTCAGTATCAAAAACAGTCGCACCCCATTTAATTCATAAAAGGTATAATTTGGAATATGTCCCGAATCATATGCCTCAGTTGAGGATATGTCCTGTAAAGGTCGTAATTAAGGGATATATCCCAGCCATCCATTTAGACCGTTAAATGAACAAAAACGCACATACGTGAGGCCGCACGTGCCAAATATAGACAATAATACCCCTGTCATTTAAAATTGTTACACACAGTTCCCAAATTGTAGATTATCGACACGTGTCATCTACGATCCGACGGTCAATTATTTTTTGAAATTTTGAAAGTGGAAGAAACCCTAATATTCTCGAAATGACCTTATTAAAATGACAAAAATACTTGTAATTGTTATGTTAATGGTATTGTCTGAAATTGAACCTGTTGCAAGTCTGAAATTGCAAATAATCAAATTTTTAAAACAAACTAAGTTCTAGTATTGTCTGAAATTGAAAGTTAAACAAAGAAAATCCCCACAAACGCAACCATCCATGTGTTTCATAACATTCCAAAAACATTAAACTCACAAATCAAAATGAACTTTAGGCTTCCTTCGTCTTTTTGAGCCTGTATCATAGTTGAAAGTGTTAATAATCTGCTTGACAGGGCCTGCTCCTTTGTTGATATTACTAATGGACATAGTCAAACCAGCTCCTTTGCTTGACAGGGCCAGCTCCTTAGATTTGTAATGTTTCCTTTTTGGCTTAGTAGTTGTGGATGAAGAAGTAGATGCAGTGGTATTCTTAGGAGCTTTAGATGATGAAGTTGCAGATGCACTTCCCTTACTCCTCCGGATCCTGGTGCCTTTATTCTTCTTCTTTGGAGTTGAAGTTGTGGTAGAAAAAGAACTTCCATTCACCTCATACTCTACTCTGGATTTCTTTTTCTTGGGGTTGGATCCAACTTCTCCACCCTTACATGTTCTGTTGTTGTGATTAGATCCAACTTCTTTGGAGTTCTACATTTTTCTTTCTTCTCCGAGTTCATCTCTGACTAAGACCTCTTCCTGTTGACACAAGGCCTACCAGGTTCTCTAAGCAATGGTGGTTGAATAATCTTTATTCCTTCAACCTGTAGAAGAGAACACAGAAAGAAGATCTTAAAGTGTAGAAGACAGGGTTGGTATCCTTTTATCTATAGATCTGAAAGTAAACAGAAAAAAGAAAAAATGAAAAAGGACAAAAATATAACAATATTAAATGAAAAGATTCCCAAAGCAATAAAAAGTAACCTCAGGCCACTCATCCATGTTCCCTAGTGGTGTAATTTCCCAAGAGTATGTGGTCCTATAAAAATTCACCATATAATACTTGCTACAATACCTGCAACAACCCACCAACAAACATTTAATCCAAATGACATTCAACGACAAAACACAACTACAAAAAAAATAACTTAACAAATTGCTTACTTGGTCCAATCTGGTCTAATGGTGACCAACACACACACACGACATGCTGACACGGGAAGTCCCTCAGCTTCCATTGGACACAACTGCAAGTCTTTTCAACTATGTCAACTGTAAATACTTTCATAGTAGCCATGTTAGTAACCTCATACAGTTTTAAATTGTACTATCTTGTGTACAATTGACTAGGGTTGCATCTTCAATTGTACTAGCTTGTGTACAATTGTCAGCAACACTGCATTGTGTAGGTTGAACTTCACTTTCATTCCCAACTTCATCTTCAAATTGCAATTTTCTTTCCTTACTTGTCCCCACTCCTTGATTCTTTCTTTCTGACTGTTCTTTTAGTCTAGGACTCTTCCTATGTGTCACCTTTGGCTTAGACACAACTTTCTTCTTTGGTGTTATCTTCTTTCTATATGAAGGATCTAGTATACAACTACCAGCACCAAACCCTTTCTCACACTCCATATCTGCCTCTTGACCACCATTTATACATACATCTAATAGTGTAAAACCATCCTCATCTTCCTCAGCATATTTCCATAAATCAAAAAAATCACATACATTATATATTAAATCACAGTTGGAGACCAATTCAATCTTGAAATCAATAGACAAATTCAACCTAGCCCTTATAATGTCAATAAACTTGTCATAACTAATATCATTTGCAACAACATTCATCACATAAATCACTTTACCAGCCTCAATACCAGCTTTCTGATTAAGAATAGCTATCCTAAAGTTTCTATCTTTCAATTTCCTGAAATACACCCAAATGTAACAGACAAATTTCAATCATTTTACTAACTAAAAAAAAACAGAAATGGATTTAATACCCCTGTCATTTTAGGAACTAAACATTAAAACAAACAGTAATACATGTGTTAAAGGATATAAACATCAAAACAAACGGTAACATCAAAACAAAATACCCAATTCAGCAAACCCTAAAATCAAATTTACATAAACCAAAAATTGTGATTAAACAAAAATTAAACACCATAGATGTGATATAACAAGTGAATAAACATTGACTAACAATAATACATGTCATTTCATCAACAAATTTCATGTTTCAAAAAAAATCCCCAAATCAGCAAACCCTAAATTTATAGTTGCATATAAACGAAAACTGAACACAAAACATGTGAGATACACACAAAAAAAGAAATGGGTTTGATGAATCTACCTGTTTTCAGTCACCATGATATTGATTTGAGAAAGTTTGATGATAAGAACTTGTAACAGTTGTGATTTCTTCTTGCAAAGCTTGATTTCACGACCTTCATTTAATCATCTCTGTCTCACGATCTTTCCCTTTCTCTTTGTCTCTCGCTCTCTCCCTTTCTCTCTGTTTCTCGATCTCTCTTTTGCTTTCTCTTTCTTTTCCTTTCTGTCGAGTTCTCTTCTCAAAGAAGATAGACACTACATGCACGTGCCATAAAAACGTGTCATATGAAGCCATAATCTCTTAGCACGTGTCCACACTCTTCTAATCGGACCGTAGGATCTAGGTAAGGGTAGAAGTGTAAAATTGAACAAACGTGTAAACCCACACATGCAGATATTAATCATTGAATGGTTGAAATGGATGGCTGGGATATATTCCTTAATTACATCCGTCAGTGAATATATCCTCAAATGTATGGGTAAATACCGGGACATATTTCCAATTTTCCCTTCATAGAATTAATTTCATCGCTTCTATTTCTTCTCAACTGCCTGAAAACCATGCATTCAATTTCCGTGCTCTTCTCAGTTTCTAAATCGCGATCTCGAACTCCGCTTTGAATTGCACCCAATTTCTTGTTTCAAAACTTCACAGACGGACAAACCCATCTCATTCATTTTGCGGCAGTGTAATAGTGGTCGATGAGAAATGAGACCCAAGTTTCTCGATCTAGGTTTAGGTTAGATATAAGAGGGAAGTGGCCCTGAGTAATATTTAGTTTGTCTTTACTAGTTCGACTCCCTTTAAAACTTCTTTGTAAAACAAAAATCCCCCTAGTAATTTTCTGTTTTTGCACAATTACGACTCGTATTCTTCTATGCTTTGATTCCGCTAACACCTAAAGTTGCCAAACGATGCGATAAACCTCTAATTATTTTCTTTTACTTCATGTGACTCCAAAGTACCTACAAAAGCTAAAACAAGCATAATATGCCAAAAATACAAGAGAAAAAACTAAACAAGCATAGGAAATGTTAACTAAATTATGTATTTTAGGCTCCCATCACTTCACGCAATAAACCACCGCTTTCTCGTTAACCTTTTTCCAAACATATTCTCCAGATTAGATTTATACTCTGCCCAAGACATCGAATGTACCATCAAATCCCAATGATGTTGAAAATCTATCCATTTCACTTCATTATCTGCGTACTTTTTGGCTATTATCTTATCTCTTCCTACCGTTCCTCCCGAGTTAGTTTATTAAGATGCTCATCTTCAGCCTTCTCATGAGCAGTACCTTTTTGTGGTTTTGTCCTCTGGATATGGCCCCTGCAATACGCTCTGATGTTGCATTGTATGTGCCATGTACAAAGAGATTGTTTGGCATCTGGGAAAACCACCTCTATTGCATTCATTAGTGCTTGATCCTTATCAGTCACTATGATCCTAGGCATTTGATCGATATGGTAAATCTCTTTCAAGGTTTCCAACATCCAAATAAAACTCACCTCATTATCCCGATTCATAAAACCCCATACGCCATCGAGAAAGTTTGTTTGTCCGAAGTGTGGCCACATATGTTTAGCAACGATTGTACTTGTTTGTCTTGTAAGTGCAATCTATCAACAAAACTTGATAAAATCATTTAGCCAATTAGATAATCTTTGGATGCATCAAGAAAATACGAGTCACTTTACCATCCATTACATGTTTCTTAATTATGTAGTTGTGTTGCTCAGCTAACCACTGAGATTGCTCCATAACCGCTCTATTATCCCATTCCTTCTTTCCGATGCTTGCTCTTGCCGCGTATATTTGCTTCAAATGGACAAGTTTTTAGGATCATCCTTCTGGATCTTCCTAAGAATATTACTTGATGCATTTTCCTTCATCGACTTTACCGTTGTTTTTTTATGTGATTTTAACCCACGTGCAGGGTGCCCAATAAGAGATTCTGGATCATCATGATTGTGGCAACCATTCATCACTTGACATACCTTGTATACACCATCGCGTATATTCACTATAATCTTAAACGGGCACGCATATTTTTTTGATTTAGTCCTGTCGACCCTCTGCGTCTTCTTCATATACGGTTTGTGATTTTCCCAGTGACTTTCAGTCTTGCCACTTCTCCCGCAAACAATTTCCTAACGAATTGGCCTTTATGTCCTCCCATATCCACCGATTCTTCTTTGTCCAAATTTTTGAAAAAAATCCCTAAATGTTAGAATCGACACATGTAAACTGACTTGTGTGTTGATTCTAGCATTCAATAAGGTAGAGCTTTCTGGACACTTTTTCAATTGGAAACGACGCATAGAGCGTGCTAAGTACTCTATGGTTTGGGTCTTTAGCAGGGCTATTGATAGAGATTAATCATTTATTCCCAGATGCGTGGACATTCCCGTTTTTTCACACATATCGACCGATTCTATTTTTGGAGAATTTTAGGAAAATCTCCAAGCGATGGAATCGGTCGACATATGAGTCCATAAATGTCGTTTATTTTACCTACCAATCTTGCAAAAATATATACTAGAATCGGTCGTTATTCATGTCCACATCCGCAGATTCTGGTTCATATTCTCTAGAAGACATAGAATCGACGGATACGATGTCATGTTCAAAATCATGTTGGAGATCCTAAGAACGTATACCTAACAATTGGAAGCATTAAAACCTTCATTTTCCCGGTTAGATTCTTCATTTGCTCACTCGTAATCTGATTGGCGATACGTAAATACACCCACTTCTTCATCACCACTAGAATCTTCATCGTGACTATAAATTTTTATTTTTACTACCAAGTCACAAAACCCTAGTTTTCCTCAACTTATTTCCCTTCTTATTCAAATTTTCAAAAAAACCTCTACTACTACGCCAACAACAAGTTCTTGGCCCAAGATCGATTCCTTGAAAGAATGAAGAGGAAGCTAATTCTTACCATCTAACACTAACTATAATCTAATTTTAATCACCAACTAATTTAACTAATATCTGAATTAATGAACACTAATTAAGCATATTAGTTAATAACATAAATAGTTGGATACAAGGTTTTTGATAATTTTTTTCTTCATATGATCCTATTTTAACTTATAGAAATAGGGCCAAAATAATTTGTGTAGGCTCAAAACTAGCCAAGTAAAATAAGAAGAAAGAATATTTCAATAAATATTTAAAATAACAAATTATGAAGTTCCTCCTATGTATGCGACAAAAAGAAATCACAAGCTAAAGGAAAGTCGTCAGTCGGCTTCTTATGATTGGTGAGTTAGGGATGAAAATGAAATGGAACAGACATGGGAGATTGATATCTGATTTCCGGACACCACCCTAATGTTCTAATACAATTTAACACAAACGAGGGCTAGGTTATTCATCATGGCTCCAGATCCTCTACACCAAAAATTTCTCTACACCTCTCCCTGCCAATAATTGGCTCCCACGTATTCGTTTCTGAACTACCAAAAGAAGTTTTTGGAGTTTCTTTAAATAAATAATTTTTAGAGAGATAAAAAAAGGGAAATCGTTAACCTTCCTTAATGAAAATGAATTATTATTAAGAGCGAGATTTTCTGATGTAAGAGAGATACTTTCAGAGGACCTCTTTTCTCTGTTGAAGTATTGATATTGTTTAGGATCCATTAAACCTAATTCCAATCTAAGCATTTGTTAATACCCAGTTCTTTTGAGCTTTTTCATACTTAAATTCCGAAAAAATATTACCTGATTATTCATCTTTAACTTAGTGTTTGTATGTTGAACTAATACATCGAATGGACCGAATAAATGGATTTATATGTTTATGAATGTTTCAGTAAGGCTAAATGCTTGCTTTAATTTTTCTGGTTTACTATTATGTTTTTCTTCCAATTTGACTTAGGGTTTAGTTTACTGATATGCAGACTAATGCTTGTTTTAATGTCTGGGAAAATTGGGAATATATCCCGGATTTGAATTATCAGTTGGGGATCTGTCCCGAAATGGTAATAATTAAAGAATATGTCCCAGACATCCATTTTATCCGTTAAATGGTCAACAACGCACATGTGTGAGGCTACACGTGCCATTGACGGACAATAATACCCTTATCCTTTAAATTAGATTACTAAAGGTCCCATGCGTAGATTAGCAACACATATCATCCTAGATCCGACGGGCAAAAGTTTTTCGAATCAAAACAAATGTATGAAACCCTAATATCGTTAAAATGACCTTATTACCCTTTAGTTTTGAAAAAATTACAAAAAAATATGCGACCGTTATACTAATCTTTCTTTCCTTCTTGCACCTGTTGTGATTTGTGTGCACATTTTGAAAAAAATAAATAATAATATTAGAAATGTAATAAAAGAAACACAATAAATGCACTTGGGTACCTAAAAACATTAAGAAATATAGATTGTCTTAATTTTCCATTGTCTTAACCTAACTAATAAATAAACATTGTCTTAAACTTAGTAATATGTATGAATTTGAACAAACTAAGTACTAGTATTATCTAAATTTGAACAACGAAAATTAAACAAACGCAACCAGACTAGAGTTTCATAATTCGAAAAATATAAAACCCACACATCAAAATGAACTTTAGGCCTCCTCTGTCTTTTTGAGTCTGCATCATAGTTGTAATTGTTAATAATCTGCTTGACAGGGCCACTTCTTTTGTTGATATTACTAATGGACATAGTCACACCAGCTCCACTTGTGTTAGTTTTTCCATGTTTCCCTTTTGGCTCAGTAGTTGTATATGAAGAAGTAGCAATCTTGCTCTTCTTAGGAGTTGTAGATGATGAAGTTGCAGATGCACTGCCCCTACTCCTCCGGATCCTGGTGCCTTTGTTTTTCTTCTTTGGAGTTGAAGTTGTGGTAGCAAAAGAACTTTCATTCACCTCACACTCTACTCTGGATTTCTTCTTCTTGGGATTGGATCTAACTTCTTGACCCTTACATGTTCTATTGTTGTGATTAATACCACCACATGTGCCTCACTTTCTAGCTTTTGCTTTCTTCTCCGGGTTTATCTCTGACCAAGAATTCTTTCTGTTGACACAAGGACTACCTGGTTCTCTAAGCAGTGGTGGTTGAGTAATCTTTATTCCTTCAAACTATAGAAGAGAAACAAACATAGTTTGAAAGTGTAGAAGACAACTAGGGTTGGTATTCATTTATCTATAGATCTATAAAAAGGAATCTTAAGTAAACAGAAAAAATAAAAATTGAAAAGGACAAAAAGATAACAATATTAAGTGAAAAGATTCTTAAAGCAATAAAAACATACTTCAGGCTACTCATCCATGTTCCCTAGTGGTGTAATTGCCCAAGAGTAGGTGGTCCTATAAAAATCCACCGTATAATACTTAATACAGTACCTGCAACAACCCACCAACAAACAATTAAGCCAAATTTATGAAATTCAACAAAAAACACAACTATAAAAAAAACAGATTGCTTACTTAGGCCAATCTGGTCTAATGTTGACCAACACATACACGACATACTGACACGGGAAGTCCCTCAGCTGCTATTGGACATAACTGCAACTCTTTTTTAATTTTATCAACTGTAAATACTTTAATAGTAGCCGTGTTAGTAACCTCATACAGTTTCAAAACTTTTGATAGACCAGTTCTAAATTGACCTATATTTTCAGTCATTTTCTCAATTAGTTTAACTGCAGCAGGTACTAATTCACCACTATTCCAATTGGCAACTATTGCACTTCTTTTGGCAAATAATCCCATAACAATCTGGGTGTACATGGTGAGCAACTTACAAACTGGCTTATCCCTAATCTTGCTGCACATATCATTAAAAGACTCATAAAGTTGTTGTTGAGGTGCTCAAAAGCACAATCACGTGGAAAGTGAGATCTTGCCCAACATGATGGTTCTCCATCATTAGATACTCCCATGCAGCTTCATCAACCTTCTTTAATGCATCCATATGTTGCTGTCATTTAACAATTCACATATATTCATATATTCACATATTTAGTTAAAGTATTAATGTCATTTAAAAGTTCACACAAATGTTAGTAAAGAAAAACTAATCCATATGTTGTTGTCATTCCAACTGTTTAACACCAGCGAAGAATAACAACTTCCTAACCTTCCAATGAGACTTTTTATAAGGGCTTTAGCCTCATTCTACGCTAGATTCATCAACTTAGGACCTTTAAATTTGTTTTTAAAGTTCTTGTAAAGATGCCAGAAATCAACCATGGAAATTATCAATAGTTTCATAGTATGAAAAGTGTTCTTCGATATTGTAAAAAGAGAAAAGTTACCTAAAACAGAATTTGTGATTGGCCTCAGGGAACAACTCCTCAACAGATTCTTTAAGACCCCTTTGCTTATGTGACATAAAGGTCAAACCCCTCTTGTGCGTAATTTTTGGCTTCAAATCTTTGAGAAACTTGTACCAATTTGGATAATCTTCAGCTATGCAAATCATTATGGCTAAAGGGAATAAACTATTCTGAGCATCTAAAGCAGTTGCACACATCATCAAACCACAATACTTTCACTTTAGGTAGGATGCATCTAATCCTATTGCTGATCTACAACCATTGTTAAACCCTTGGATTTGTGCATTGAAGGAAATAGTGACAGTCTCAAAAGTCTTATCCGCTTCATCCCATGTAAAGGTAGCAATGCTGTCTGGGTTAAGACTTGTAACATCTGAACACAAACTGGGCACCTTTGTATAAGATTCCTCATAGCTTCCATTTATATATTGTAAGACCATATTCTGCAAAAAAATAGTTTAAGTTAGAATGAAATTCTAAGATAAAAAAAACTAAATGAATATATTAATAGTTTAACTAGTTGATTACTTTACACTTGCATCATTTACTACCCAATATAGGATCCAAGTATCAAAAGTTGGCCATATGATATCATTAATTATGTCATCTGCTACTGGAATCTTAAAAGTAGGCTTCGCCTCTTAAAATCTTTAAAATATGGTCACAAACAAACTTAGAATTGCAAGCAGGATTTAAATGGTTTCCAGGATTAATACAAGCGTGATTGGGCCCAACTTTTCTGATGGTGAAGGTGGACTCACGTGGTATCTGCCTTGTATTAACAAACCACTTACAACCTTGACTCACCTTATTCTTACACACATCATACACTCTTTCATAATCACACTTCTTAAACTTAAAATTATTTTTTAGTACCTAAGGTGGTCAGTGAAAGCTTTTCTATCTTCAAAAACCATTCCCTTAAGCAATACACCCGTAATATATTCATGAACTTTCTCACCTTGCAAAGACAAATCCACTAGGTCCTCAGCCTGTTTACCACCATAATAATATTGCCACTCAGCTTCCATATCATCGGTCCACTTTGACCCGTTACTATCACTAGGCCCATTACCATCAACATGCACATTTCCATCACCAGGCCTATTACCATCAACAGTCTCATCATCAGGTTCATTTCCATCAGACCCATCACTACCTCCAGTTTCATGGTTCTCTTCAACTCCACCATCTTCATCTTGCTCAACATATCCATCAAAAACAAACTTCTTCATTCATGTTCACTCTTTCTTCATCACTTGATTCATATATAAATTCTATGTTATCATCAGGATAACAATCATCTTCGGCTTCATTTGTTAAGTGTAGTGGTTCTTCCTCCTCATCGACTAAGGTTGCATCTTCAATTGTACTATCTTGTGTAGATACTTCTTGGTTGTCAGCAACACTGCATTGTGTAGGTTGAACTTCACTTTCATTCCCAACTTCATCTTCAAATTGCATTTTTCTTTCCTTACTTGTTCCCACTCCTTGATTCTTTTTTTCTAACTTTTTTTTTAGTCTAGGAATTTTCCTAGGTGTCACCTTTGGATTAGAAACAACTTTCTTCTTTGGTGTTATCTTCTTTCTGTATGAAGGATCAAGTATACAACTACCAGAACCAAACCCTTTCTCACACTCCATATTTGCCTCTTCAGCACCAGTTATACACAAATCTAATGTTGTAAAACCATCCACATCTTCCTCAGCACAATTCCACGTTTCAAAGAAATCACATCCATCATATATTATACCACAGTTTGAAAGTATTTCAATCTTGAATTCAGAAGAAAAATGCAACTTATCCCTTACAATTTCTATAAACTTATCATAACTAATATCATTTGCCAAAATATTCAAAACATAAAATACTTTTCTAGCCTCAATACCAGCAATCTGATTTAGACAAGTAATCCTAAAATTTCTTTCGATCACTTTCCTGAAAGATGACATCCAATCTCTATAAGATTCAACAATCATATATATAACCTCGCAGACTGAATAAAACAAAAATTTGTAGTAACCCTAAAATAGTTGAATTTAATTACTTGAGAACAATGGAGAAAACCTATATTCAGAGTTAAGGAAGACGAAAAAGGAGATTACCCCCAAATTTTAAAAATCCTAGAATCGTTTTACAAAAAACCTAAATTCAAAGTTCAAATCAAACAAAGAATAAATCACATGGATGCAAAATAAAGTAAAACATGGAAATGGGTTTAATATACTAACCTGGATTGCGTAGCCATGCGCTTAGATTTGAAGTTATTTCACAACAGATGGAGAAGAAACATATCAGTTAGATGTTTTCTATCAAACGAATTTCACTCATCAATTAGTCTTTTATCAAACGGATTTCACTCAAGTCTTCGCTATATACAAGTTAGATTTTACTCAATCTTGAAATCACTCAGTTCACCCTTTTTCAGTTAGATCGATTTCACTCATTTCTCCCTTTTTGCTCTCTATTTCTCCCCTTTTATAACTAGGATTCTCTAGACTTTTCTCTCTCTCGATGAAAATACGAGAAAAATAATTTAGAAACACATGTTAGGAAAATCATGTGATTATGGGTGTACTTGTAATTTTAAATCTAGTTTTGACCCGTCAATGGCACGTGTAGCCTCACATATGTACGTTGTTGACCATTTAACGAATGAAATGGATGGCTGGGACATATTCCTTAATAATTACCGTTTCAGGACAGATCTCCAACTGATAATTTGAACATATTCCCAATTTTCTCTTAATGTTTATCTCAAAGACAAATAATTTGTTAGTTTGAATAAAGTGCGTTCAAGTTCGAAAAACTCTTTTCACAAGATAATTCAGATGTGCAAAGAGCCTAACACTAGAAAAACCTTATCAAAATTTATACCCGGCTAAGAACCTTAGAAACTAGAAAGTTTAAAGCATGCAAAATCTTCAAGCTTTAGGGAACCATTAATGAGATTATGATGGTGGAGTTCTTCCTAGGGATGATTTGTCAAGTGCTTTTGTACTATTTGAGTCTGAATCCAATGCACTTGAGCTATTCATTGAGATAATTAAGGAAAGCTAATCATTTTCCTTTTTTATCTTCTTACAAATTATTTAATTTAAATAATTTTAGGATAATCCAAATATGTTTTGGTAGTTAAAAAATAAATATGTGGCATCCATTTATTGGCGGGGACAAATGTGTAGAAAACTTTGGTTGTTGACGATCTGGAGCCAATCCTCACTAATCCCCTCCTAGGAAGCGATTCATTTTTTTTTATATACACACGTGTATAAGGTTGCTAGGGCTTCACAATAGTTTTAGTTGGGCTTAACTGGAATGGCCCAAAATTTATTTCCTATATTGAGTCGTTGATTAAAAATAATGAAACCTATTTTTAGGCATAGTCAAATTCTAATATGAATATTGAATAAAGTCAAAATGGGATCACTAGGTAATAATACCAAAAGTTCATTATTTATATATTTTTAATGATAAAATTGCCCTTTTAATCTATTTTTCTTTTTTAATCTTATTATTATTATTATTATTATTATAAAAGAGATTTTTATTAAAGGGAGAAAAGCAGTTTACACCCAGTTGGTAGGAAAAATGAAGAGTTTACAAATTAGTATTATTATTATAAAACGATTTTATTAGATGGAAAAAGTGAACATCGATAGAGTGGGAAGCTTAGACACTAGCTGGGCACCCACCCCTTTATTATTATTTTATTATTATTATTATTATTATTATTATTATTATTATTATTATTATTATT
>JAJJMC010011023.1:7244173-7313736 GCA_023531435.1 Papaver californicum | reverse complement strand
TTATTATTATTATTATTATTATTATTATTATTATTATTATTATTATTTTTGTTATTATTATTATTATTATTATTATTATTATTATAAAATACGATTGTATTAGATGGAAAAGGTGAGCTACATAGATAGAGTGGGAAGCCTTGTCACAAGCTGGGCACCTATCCCTTTTTGGATAGTGAGACCAAATCTAAAGAAAAAAGAGTTACCGATTTTATAATTATAATCTAAACTCGACATAC
Source organism: Papaver californicum (assembly GCA_023531435.1). Lineage (NCBI taxonomy): Eukaryota > Viridiplantae > Streptophyta > Magnoliopsida > Ranunculales > Papaveraceae > Papaver > Papaver californicum. The sequence continues at coordinate 7,313,497 of JAJJMC010011023.1, read as the reverse complement.
AATTCTGCAACCTCTTTACAAAGACTACCGTGTCCTCGCCTAATTCACCTAGAGTTGTGAATGCAAACACTCCGAGCCCATATCAGTGAGCGACGCATTTGTCAAGGTATTTGCTTTGTTTCCGGGTTATGACGTTCGAGATGGTTACGCCTGGCGAGAAAGTTGTTCTCCCCCATCTCGTGAAGGGGGACACCCCAGTGACATCGAGACAGACGTCGCGACTATTCTCCCAGTTGTATACCAGGATGTCCGCGGGCCTTAAGGAAGTCTCGTCATCTGATAGGAATCCAAACTTGACTTCTTTGTGCGCTGACACTCCAGCTCTGTAGCACATGTCAGCGAGTACGTCCCGGACCAGGTCGTGTATGAACTTTAAGCCCACATCGGTAGCACAGTACAAGGCGTGGTCCCCGAAGACGTCCATGCCTCTTCCGCAACAGGGACATAAATTGCACTCCTCAAACATGGGTATCCCAATCCTGTAGTTAAGTACGGCCCGGAATTGCTTAGGATCAATTTCCTGGTTGAGCCAAGCTATGGGGACTGCCTTGAGGAAATCTTGGGCATGGCTAATTTTGGAGCACTGCCATGGGATGCCGTCTCGTTCAGTCATCGGAAAACTGTTGGGGATGGTCTTCTTTATGCGTCGAAGTATAGAACTTCCAATGAGTGCATTGGACTTGGGGCAGTAGCTTGGGTGTTGTAAGAAGAGGCCAAGCCACAAACCTGGATGAAGTTGGTCAGTGCGAGTCGATAACTATGGTGTGTGGCTGAGTCCCCAGGGCCTCCAAGTATAGAGTTCTGCAACCGCATGGTCTGGACGCAGGATGCTAGGTAACTGTATTGGCTTGTGTCCTCCATGGTGTAGACTCATAGACCCCCTTCTTTCATGGGTGGGGTCGCTAGCCGCCACTGTAAAGGCCCAAACCCAGCCCTGTCTCATGTGACTAAATGTCTGAGAAACTGCTGGAGGTGTAAATCATAATGGGCTGCTGGGAGCTTGATGGCCTGTGGGCTTGTGTTCCTCAATGTGAAGTAAACCTTGGAGACTCCTGCACACTTGCGCAGAAGAAGGAGTTCACTTTGTGGATCCTGTAGCTTCTTCAGGGTCTCCATGAGTTGTAGAGTTTTCACAACTCTCCCCTGCACAAAATCACTACTGAATTTTGAATCTAGGCTTACTGGTCCCCCTAGTAGCTTCACCCCTCTCTCTGGCCTACTGATGTCTTTAGGGAAGGTCCCTACCACCAAGCTTCTTGGGTCCACAGTTGGCCAGAAAAATTTTATTTTTGTGATGTTAAGGTGTAGCCCTCTCTTGTGGCCTTCATCTTGAAAGATGTTCAGGGCTTTGGATACCTCCAAGGTGTCACCTGCCACTGTGCCATCATCTAGGTACCAGGCTTCTAGATCCAAGGTGCACTCTGAGGCTATGCTGCTGATTAGAGGATGCAGGGTCAAAGCAAAAAGGAGAGGGCCTAGTGGGTCACCTTGTTGGACCCCTTGAACAGACATTAGGATGCTGTCATTATAGTACAGCCTGGATGGGTTAGCATAACAAAACTCCACCCACCTGGAGATGCTTGGGCATCTGGATCTGACCTCCTTGATCATGGCAGACCTGTCTACCAGATTAAAAGCATTCCTGAAGTCCACAAGTAGCATGCATTTGGAGAGGGAGTTACCTTGTAGCTCCAAAAGCGGTAGAGTGCAGAATAGCTTCCCCTCCACACTGAAATCCTACACCAAACTAGAGGTCTCCAAGGTAAGTTGACATCTCTTTGCAAACTGCAGAGGCAGCAAGATTTGAGCACAATCTCCTCCAAATTGTACCCACAACAATGGGCTTTACCCCTCCATCAGGTTTGAGCAAGGGTATCATAGGGGCACTGGCTATATATTCACCAAGTTCTGCTGGGCACTCCCCTGATAGCCACAAATTGACAATTCCTGTTATAGAAGCAAGTAGTTCATCTGCCACAACAGCAACAGGGCCACACAAAGCATCCAACAAGTTTTATGCTCTGAGGCCATCCCTCACACAAGATGTCCCTATGGGGAATTCTTTGATGGCTGTCAGAACTGCATGCTTGTCAACAGTGAGGGCTGCAGCCTGGATTGGTTCTGCTGGGATGTATGGTGGGGGGCACTTGGGTGCTTCTGCTTCAGGTCCATCAGAGTGGCTGAGGAGTTGGGTGCAATCCCATTTGAGGCCAGCACCTTGATGGCTGCAGTGTACTGGTCATAACTCATTTTTCCCTTGCAAACAACAAAGTTAGGCCTCCTGTCTTTTTGAAGCTGGGTCTGCCTCCCTGGAGCTGCTTGGCCTGGTCAAAGATGGTGTGCACCTAGCTATGACACCCATTATCATTCCACAGTTGCAGGGCCTGAGTAATGCAGCCTACCTGTAGCCTATTTCTAGTCCATGATCTCTCCTTCATTGAATTTTTGGGGACATAAATACTAAAGGTACACACTGGCAGCGGAGCAAATGGAGCCACACATACATATCAAGTGGGTGGGCAATTACTTTTTCTAAAGCATCCTTCAAGGTCATGGAGAAGCTGAGCCTACATTATGGTGGGATACTAACCACTGTTGTGCAGTTCAACTGCAGGACCTTGTTGAGAAAGATCACAGACACCCCAACAAGTACCTCTGGTTCCCCCTCTTCACTTGGCTCAATTGTATCCCCCTTTGGCTTGTCTATTCCATGAACCAAGAAGTCTGGTGACAACCTATTGTATGGCCTGGAGATAAAATTCCCCTCATGCATCCTGTATGGCCTCCTCCAGGAGTAGATGTGCATGCACTGATTGCACAACCACATCTACAGGCCAGATAAGACTGCCTCCCAAGCAATGTAAACAACCCTCTCATTGCAGATCATGTTTCTACACAAGGACTTTGCTTCAACATTTGGGAGGTGCCTATCCTGCAGGTGCCTGTAGAAGCCTATTCTGCTCAGGCCTCTCCCACCCACACCATTGTTGCACCGATCAAAAACTTTTAAGGGGCATTGGAACAGATTCTCTTGAAAACCCCCAAAATCAACTCCTGTTGAGTCTCTAGTGGCTGTGGAAGACCTAGTTCTATGTCTTCCTTGAGACATAGGAGATAAAGACCTGGCGGCCCCCCCCCCCTTTCTCTGATGAGTCTTGGGACACAGAAGGAGCAGACCTAGTTCTAGGCATGATGAAATGGAAATGATACTGAAAATATGTGAAGATGTGATTGAAAATGTACAACATAGAAGCAGAAGGCCAATTTGTGCAATCCCAATTGCAATCTGAGCCAATTGCTACCTCTGGAACCCTAGAATGAACAATGTTTGTGCAACCCCAATTGCAATCTGAGCCAATTACTACCGCTGGTACCCTAGAATGAACAAATTCTGGAACCCTAGGCTGAACAAAATCTACTAATTATGTATGTGCAAATGTAAACCTAGAACTAACCCAACTAACCTTGTCAATCGCTGGAAAAGAAGAAGAAGTCATCGTACCTTGGGAGACTGAAGCAGAGAACCCAAACACACACATCTTGCTGAGAATCACCTGAAGAATCCCTCAAGAAATCACCTGAAGTTAATGAACTCCCTGAATCACCTGAAGTTAATACGCCTCCAAAATTGCCTGGATTGAATGCTCTCCCGGAGCTTCTCTCTCCTCCTGACATTATTATTATTTTATTTTTTAAAAAGCGAAATATATTAATAAATGAAGAGTTTAAAAGAAGTTGGTTGAAAGCCTATCAACAAGCTGGGCACTAACACCTTTTTGAATAGCTGCACCTACTTTATGAAAAAGGAAATTACATATTCTAGTATTAGAATCATGTCTGGCTAGGCAGTTCTTCAGTCTCTTCAAGAAAGTGATTGTGTCATCTCCAAGTTCTCTAAGGGTAGTAAATGCTAATATGCCGAAACCGTATCCATGGGAAACACACTTGTCAACATACTATGTTCGGTTGGCAAATTATCAGTCGAACCTAGGTTTTTTTAAAATATACATAAGTTCGGATGACAAGTTATTAGCCGAACTTCTCTCTGTAACTTAGGTTCGGCTGATTTGAGCAAAAGTAAGACAACCGAACTTAGTATTGTTCTTTATGAAGTGAAGTACGTCTATCATTTTTGTTTTTAATTATTAGTCGAAGTGTTCATCAACACCTTAAAAATAAAGAGCAATGAGCAGTTCGACTGACGATTAGAACATATTATCAACCAAACTTCACTTTGTAACTGTCATAAAACCCTAGTTCTTTTTCGATTCAAACCTAATTTATCCGTCAAACACAAGAAAATAACATATGGGTTAATAGGAAATAGTTTCTATTAGAGATATTTTGTAAAAACGTCATAACTTTAACAGCTAATTAGGGTCTGGTTCGTTAAATATGCATTTGATGCAATAGGGTCGTAGAATGACCAAAGACTAATTTGACTGCTGTTTTCATTACTAAAATACCCTTAAGAAATGTTAAATTATATTGAATCCTACCACATTTTTAAAAGGTAACTAGGTTATGACATATGAAGGGCTTGAATTTGTTGAGTTATTAGAGTCGTTCATCTTCAGCTATTACCAATAATATTGTAGCTCCCGGAAAACTCAAACCTTGGAAGCAACAAATATATATGTAACCAGAATTGCAATTCTCTATAAGTAAGAAACATGTACTTAGATGAATCGTCGTATTTAAGATACCTCTTTTTACGGTTGGCCATCAACAAACTCCACCCACATGAATGGTGGAGTTTTTAATCTACTGTATGTTTACCTGTGAGACCCTAAACTTTTCTTGTGTTTAGATGGACCCATTATGGTCAGAATTCAAATTCTACAATAATGAGAATGCTAAGAAAAATTAAATATATATTCAATAGTCATATGCCTTTAATGATTTTGGATGGCCTTAATAGTAGATGATATAGCGAGTTGGTGTTAATCTAAATCCTTTGTGCCTTAATAGCTCTATATACATGATGCTCACGTGTCATATAATGAGGCCGTTAGAGACATTTGTGCAAGTCTGAAAATTAAAACAAAAAGGACCTAGAGAAACTCGGTACTTGGGGGGTTCCTTTTTCTTCTTCTCATTTTATTCCTTTTCCTGCCTTTTCTTTCTCTGGTGATTTCCCTCATCCCCTGAAAGGTTGAAGAAAATGACTGAAATCACGAAAATTTAGTAAACTTTGTGGAGGCAGAACAACATCTAGTTGTTGATGGCATTCATGCTTGTTGATTTGATTATAAATGGCGAAGAGGAATTTCTGTTATTCAACTTAGGAGTTTTATTTGAGGCAATTGTGTCTTAATTAAAATTGATTCGTATGATTCTCATCAATTTTCCAATTTGTATATGAATTTAATATATGCTTGATTAGATACTTTGCTATGAATTCTTCTTCAAATTGGATTTGTTGAAAAACAAATAAATTAGGGTTCATATCAACTTGGTTTTTTTCTTTCCTAAATCCGTTGGTAATGACTAACTCATGTTAAATGCTAGTATGAATTTGTGAGAATTCATTCAACCTATGTTTTATAGTGGTAGTGAGTTTAATCCTTCGTTTGATTAAAAATCTAGCTTGATATATTGGTTGTATTTTGGGATAATTAGACTTTAGGTCCCATTAAATGGTACATCCTAGTGTTTAGGTCCAAATTTTGTCCAGCTTTGAGTTAAGGTCCCGATCAACTAAAGGACCAACGTTGACTCTGTTGACCGTCCAGTTGAGGGGTAAAAGGTAACGTTGTTTAGATCCGTTAACGGACGTTAACTGCCGTTAAATCTTCACTTTTTAACCATCCCAAATTTATGGTTTTTCTTCCAGTTCCTTGTTAGGAAAGAACACGAAGAGTATTGTTAGGAAAGGTAAAAAGAAGTTTTTAAATGAAGAAGAAGAGGAAGATGAACAGGTTTCAGATCTCGATATTTCAAAGCCTGAGGAGGAAGTAGATGAGGATGAAAATGAGAGTGCTGAGAATGGCTATGGCGATGCTTCCTTTCCCCTTGAGAAAATCAAGAGGAAGATTACAAATTCGAAAAAAGGGAATACGAATTCTGAGTGCCGGTTAACTGGCGAGCATGTTCCTATTGAAGAAGCTAGGCAACGATGGCCGAATCGTTATGATTCTTCAAAGGTAATGACTCTGATTCTTTAGTTCGTTGATTTTGTAGTTTTGGTTTTGTGCATTTATACATGTTTTGACTGTTTTTATGTGTAATTGCAGGCGAGGGAAGGTGGTGCAGATTACTTGCATGCGAGAAGGCACTTCACTAGTGCTGAGGTTGATGGTGTAACGTTTAATCTAAATGATTGTTGTTTGATCAAGGTGAATTAATGATCAATACTTTTTTGGTTGATGTTCTATTGATATTTTCATGTTTTGTTTATTCTGTTGGTTGGTTTATTCATGTTATATTTGATAGAAGCATGATTTGTTGAGGGGTCTGATGGTATATGTATGAGTTTACTTTTTAAAAGAATGTTATATACTGATCTATTTTAGGCAGAAGAATGACAATTAGATTATATAGGTGATTGATTGTTCTATTGACTTTTGTTAGTATCATGGCTGAATTCATACTCTGTGTATTTTGTTGGTTTCATTAAGGCGTTCAAGTAAAATCGATGATTGAATGTATTTGTTTCAATTTTACTTAAAGATTTCTCTATTTGAATTCTTTATTGTTAAGCAGTTGTTATTCCTACTGTAATCATATTTATTGTTCCTAATTTTATATCAGTATGTCTAAATTGTAGTCTTATCTATACTGCTTCTTAAATTCAGCCGAAAGATGGTCAGCTTGATTATATTGGCAGAATAGTAGAGTTCTTTGAGACCGTTAAGAAAAAGCCATACATCGCTATACAGTGGCTCTTCGGACTCTATATATGACAATCCACTGGACTGTATCGTGTCCAAAGTTTCAGTTGTTCAAGCATCCACTGACGTATGTATTCTTCCTTTGTTTTTCGTTATTTTTATCCATATGATTTCAGTTTGCAGGTTAGTTTATTGAAAGACTAATTTTCTTTTGTTGGTTTGCTCTCAGAGGGAGATCTCAAAGGAGCTATGGTCAGGACTGGATTCTAGACTTTGATACACAATGCTTAGACAGTCATCTGGGAGATCTGTAATTGACAATCTTTTACTGGCTTTAGGATTCTAGACTTTAACGGATCTAAACGGCGTTCCTTTTTAACCCTCAACTGGACGGTCAACAGAGTCAACGTTGGTCCTTTAGTTGACCGGGACCTAACTTCAAAGCTGAACAAAGTTTAGACCTAAACGCTAAGATATACCATTTAATGGGACCTATAGTCCAATTATTTCTTGTATTTTTGACTGTCATATGATGTAAAATGAGTGTTGTTAAGATCTGGATGTATGCTTAAAATTGTTGAACCTAATTTGTTTGGTAGATATAAAAGGGTTAAGCACATGGATAGTTCTAGTGACATCTATAAATTTCAAACCATGCAGATGATTCGGTGAAGTTAGATCATATGCCTTGATGATTAATTCATGTTCCTTGTTGTAAACTATGTAACTATTGGTCATAGGGCTGATCCTAAAATAGATTTTTACTATTGTGTAAGTTGTGTCAATTTTTCCACTATGGTCTGTTCTTGTTATGAATCCATGTGATTGTCTTGATAGTTAGCTTGGTGATGGGCAAGTTAGTACGATCAGGTGGAAGTGCTTTATTTCTTTTAATTGTGGTAGTAAATGGTTGGCGTAAATATATCTCGCAACGGTCAGTAGCATATTAAGCAAGACCAAGCTGTGTGTATGGTTGTCGGCAACACGATCCTAGCTTTAGAATTTTGTTGTCTAAAAGTTTCAAACTACCTATGATTTCTGCTTTCTATAGTAACTTGAATTTCAAGTGTTATGTTAACTACTGTTAATACTTTATCGAAATTGTAATAGAGTTATGTTAATTTTGAGTTAAGATTGATATGCTAGAGGAATCAAGTTAATGTGTCCTATATTCTATGTGTCCTATATTCTTCCTCTGGTTATGGTGCGGTGCTTATTGATATCATGAGCTTCACTAGATAGATATTTACATATTTAAATGTAAACCTTTTGTCACCAGTTCCAAATATTTCAGCATGCCTTAATTTGCGTCCTACTATTTATTTGGGCTTCTACTCGTATATATATATCTCTATTTTTAGTCGTTGTACGAATAGTGTTGATATCGTTAAGTGCTTGAAGATGTTAAATCTGTTGGAGTTAATTACATTATTTATGTTGGATTTATGGAGCAAGGAAATGTGTATTTAATTTTAATATTCACTCTCTTTTTTTATTTTGTTTTTGCTCCTAACGTTGCTATGTTAGATCGAAGTGCGGACTCTGGTCTAGACAGGTTATATACATATATTTTTATGTTAATTATGTTAGATAGGTTGCTACCTGTGTAACCCAAAGTTGAATGGCCTATATATGTTACCCGGTCTTCAATTTAGACTTTAGTGGACCTAGTAATATTTGTGAATACTTGAATGAAGGTATTGCAGTTTCACATTCAAACTCCCTTCACAGACATCATTTAATTTAAGTGGTAGCATCTGTATATTTTCAGTTTATGGATCTGTATGAATATTTGTTAGTAGAGGCCTACTTCCATTGGTATTCATAGGGATACAAGCTTCTTAATCATGTGCCATGTCGTCTTCCTTTCTCTCACGTATTTCCTTAACTACCTTTTTAGTTAATTGTTGTCTATGCTAAAGTACACCGTGAGGTAGACTGGTTGTAATTGATTGCACGAATGGATACAAGGAAATGACATTTTTGTGGACATTCATATTACTGATTTACTTTATATGGTGAGGAAGATTTAATTAGAGAATGGTACAGGGCTAAATTTGGTATGGTCAAGTGCTTGACGAGTTTTAACGCGAAACCGTAAGTTAATGTACATAAGTAATTGTACATGTTGTTGGATTGATTAGCTTAATTAGTGGGATTTAGTAGCTTGGTTTTTCTCTTTAGCTTCCTGTTGATTCCCTTCGAAGCTTTAATTTATCGAATGATGGGTTTAATTTGTCATTTTGATTTCATTAGACCTCCCGTCCCTGTTAGTACATCTCGCAATATAGGGTCACATATTTTGGATTTATCTCCTTGAAACATCTATTAATGATGTGTTTTAGTGTTAAAATCTTGCAACAATGAACAACAGTGTTAGATGTATCATTATAATATATATATAAAGAACTGTATTGAAAATAACTTTACCACAGACAACTACGAGGGCAGAATCACAGGTTCAACAAGTTGTCCTTAACACATTAGTTCGTGGGTATACTCGAGAAGAGCAATGCTAAACCCCCACGTGCGAAGATGTGTCCAGGATAAGACTGCCCGATATAGCTTGTATTAGCACAATACAAACTACCCACTCTTGAACTTAGCAACATGGAATGAAGGGAAATAAACAATCAAAAGAGCAAAACAAAGCGAGAAAATGGTGAAAAGAAGACATGATAGTAGTCGCTTCTGGGATGTTTTGTAACTCTGAAAATCGTTTTGTATTTATAGAGAAAAGAAACCTTTAGGGTTTTGGAAACCGTTAGGGTTTAGGATTTCTTGTAAGATAATAGATCATGGATAATGTCTAATTCGTAGGCCCAATACATAGGTTAGCCCATGTATTGTTTGCCCATCCCATTCCACCCTAAGTGGACATCCTTCTCTAGAATACCCAATGTGGGATTAAACTAAAGAGTTTCATTCACTCAAGAAAATGAGTGGGCATCCAAGACCTAAACCATTTAGTTTAAAACTCATTTTTCTCCAACATTTAGTAGGTTGGGTGCTGAATAATTTAGAGACTTTTGCGTTGTAGCTGGATTATGCTTTAAGCAAAAACCTCCGCTTACTCAAGTAAATGTGTTGATGGCGTCACAAAACTTGCTGGTGCATTGTTTCTTATAAACTTGTGTTGGCAATGTCTTCTCTTTTTGGTTTTGTATATTTTCATTTTGCTAAATATTTTTGTTGGCATCATAATAGTTCGATTGTGCATGATGAAAAGCTTTTAAGCCCCTTATATTCCCCATAATGGTTCTGTGGGTCCCTCGCTTGGTGGTAAATGTTGTACTTGAACTAGCGTTGATGGTTAAAACTTAACTGTGTTAAGAGATAGTTGCTACTATTGTGGTAGTTCATACTATCTAAATAAAATATCAGGAACTACGGTCGTGTTTGATCCCTTCAAACTATGGAGTGGGTACATAGGCAGTCGTTTTGCGGTTCAGCACAACTTCACGAGGTTGTTCATATCGTCGGAAAAGAGTTGATTACTGCTTTATAGTTCATACCATCTAACCAGAGATGATTGCAACCTTCACAGTATATTTATATATATATATATATATATATATACCATTTGTAAAAGGTAGTTGCAGTACTGGTTGTTCATATTACCTAATGAGGAGATGATTATTGTCTTCCAGTTCATATCATCTGATAAAAATGTGAGATAGAGATGATTGTTGCCTCTTCAAGGTAATTCATACAGTTTGATAAATGTACAACCCGTAAGACAAGAGATGATTATTATCGGTCGAGGTAATTCATATTATCTGTCTAGGCACGTGAGTTATGTAACAATTATTATCGTTTGAGGTAACTCATATCATCTGAGAAGGATGGTTGATGTTTATAACGACAGTTCATACCATTAATCTGGAAATGATTACTAACTCTTTTGAGTAGTCATATCATTTGTAAAGGATGTTATGTTGAGCTTGACCTAGTACTGTGAGTTTCCAGGCCCACTGGGGCTCCTACCTACGGGTGGCTACCCGGAAGACCGATAGCTATAACGGTGGCTGGTATCCGACTACCCTGATATTGGCACTGGCCATAAAATTCAGGCCTTAATTGGCTCCCATCTACGGATGGCTACCCGAAAGACCGTTAGCTGTAACGGTGGCTGGTATCCGACTATCCTGACATTGGCACTAGCCATTCATCACACGTGTAAAAGTAATATTTGCCGGCTTATAAAACAATTTAGGATAAATTAGTGAATAATTGCTTGAAAAATCAAATTAGTCCGAATTTTTTAAAAAATGTGATTTCTCAAATAACGTATCAGTGAGTTGGATTTTAACCATAAACCTATATTTTGGTGGAGCTAACAGAAATCTTCTTAGCTCAGTACTTTGTTATCTCAAATGGGAGCCTTTAGATATCAGCAACACTCAAACTTTCATAAATGACTCACTCAATTTTTACATCAAACAGTTGTATCATCAATCCAATTACTTTCCAACAATGTCAAATTATATAAAGATTAATAGTTAACAACAAATTGGGAAAACGATTGAACCTAGTATGAGTGATAAAATTAACAAAATACAACTTATACTACTTCATCCAACGTTGTTGATGATTAACAATCAAAGAAAAAAGGGAAAATATCAATCAATTCAAGGTGTATCAAAATCTCAAAATTGAATTGTTGATCAAACTCTACTATGGGTACCCTATTTTTTCTGTTATCGTTGTTGTTGGTGGTGAAAAGAGAGGATGCACAGGAGCAATAGGCATATATGTTGACGGAGAAGATCCCGGTTAGTTTACAGTAGTCGTTAAATCGATGGTTGTTGAGTTTTGACAATACCGTAACAGTCAACATAAGTCAAATGATGGTCAGGGTGTTTAGCACATTAGAAAAAGTCATCTAACATTTTTTTAATGGTCTTTGAACAGTCTACAACCCTAATGCATCAATTATATATTGTATGATCTAGATCCTAATTAGAAATTAAAATTATGATTTTTTTATAAAATAATTCTTTCTATTATACATTTTCTTACAATGATGATTTGGTTCTCGCTTTCCAACTTCACTCGATTCGCTTTCTGCTTCAACTCCTTCTTTTCTTTTTTTCATTTATTCATGGATTTGAAGAACGATTAGATCCTCTACCTTTGGTCGAACATAATGAAAATTAAAACCGGGTTAGCATTCGGCTAGGCAAAAAAAAAAAAGAACGGAAGAAAAAAATAAAATAAAATAAATAAATAAATAAACTAATCACGAGTAATTAAATAATTTATCTATCATAGGACATCCATTATCACCCAACCTCAGCTTGGATAACCACTTTATATGCCCATTGATTATTTAATATACCTAAAAATAGGTATCAAAATAATAGTTTGGCCTTCGCTTAATTCAGGAGAAATCCTTGTGTAGTTTCGCCCCCGGAGTTCAAGAATGATACGTTCTTGCTAACATAACATTAGTTCATGGTCTGACCATGAATCATCTTGTTTGATATTCCTTACTCTTAGGCTGTACACATTGAGTAGAAAAAACAAATTATCTTGTGATATGATTATTCATTATTCAATTATATATTTATCACACCTCAACTGAAGCTCCTTGCACGCTTTGACTACCATTTTCTGCCTTTACAAGCAAAAATTAGCTCTCGTCCACATTGGGATTCAACTGCAAATTATAAAAACAAGCCAAACAAAGATTTAAAACTGAAATCGTACAAGAATAATAAAAAAAAAAGTCAAAAAATATAGAATATTAAACGGTATTTCATACATGGATAAATAATTTGTTTACACATGATGGGACACCGATAGACTGCTGCGAAGGTTTATTCTTCTTTGCCACAGAATCATTAATAACATCACATCAAAAAATCACAAAACGAAATCAACAATTCATAAAATTTGGCTAACAAAGCAAAGGAAAAGGTAAGAGAATTATTAGATTACGTAGGCAAATGAAAATCTTTTTCTTCACAATCACCAGCAACGTCAAGGTTACAATCATATTCTTAAATAGATGCATACACACATCCTTTTTTATCCTTTTTAGATGAATAAAGGGTTTTAATAACAACATGATCAACTTCAATAGTTGATAAAGCCTTTTCAGCTACTTCTCTCATACGGAGAAAACATTCATCCACAAATCTTTGACGATCCACACGATGTGGATCAAAAAAGGTTACCAAGGGCAACTACAGCGGTCGACTGGACCAAAGAGTAAAGACCAATTTTACTCTTTGGTCCGCTTTTATGAGCCGTAACGGGCGAGCAAATATATGATTTGGTCCAGTTTTTGAACAGTATTCGACCAAGTTTTGTCGAGCGATTGGACCAAAGCCAAATTTAGTCAGACGCTCTTCTATCACGACGTTACCTCTAAACGTTGTTGTAGGAGAACGTTTCTAAACACAAACGTCGTTGCTAAAAGACGTCTAGTGAAACGTTCACTTATAAGAGCGTTTCTCTAACGTTGTATTACAAGAGCGATTTTATAACAAACGGCAAGCTAGAAGAACGTGAGGGTTAAACGTTCCCTTGATGCAACGTTAATTATCAAAACGCTACGCTACGCTCTGCTAGATGAGCGTAGTGATGGATGAAGTATGCTAACGCTCATCTAGGAGAGCGTTGTTGTTAGAGACGCTCCTCTAGGAGAGCATGTGGTCAAAACACTCCTTTAGGAGAGCATTCATTTATACTTTGTTCTTGTTTGTTCTGGTTTGCTCACATTGGTGGAGCCAGATCTGGAATGTCCTCTCCTATTTCTGTTGGTTATTGAGTACCTAGTTCCAATCTTTAATGTTCAAATTTAACTAAATGCAGTTAGAAGCGATATCCAAGTTTAACTAAATGCAAGTATGATACCATACATTAATACTTTCAGTTTTACTAATTTGTTTCAGAATTTAAAAAGTACTCCAAAGAAGAAAAATGGACTGTTTTGGGATGATCACGCTTACCTACAGGAGCGTTTATGGCTGATGAATACAACGTCCATACAGTGAGACGTTTTGTCATTTCAACGCTCCTCTAGGAGAGCGTTTTTGTTAAAACGCTCCTCTAGCTCGACGTTTTAATCTATAACCTATGAAACGCTACTTTACTAGGACGTTTTATTTACAAACGCTTCACCTAGTTAGCTTTGATATGAAAACGCTATCTAGAGAGAACGTTTAAGTATACGCTTCGTTAGAGCAGCGTTTGAGTGCCCAACGTCACATTACAAGAGCGTCTTACCCTTAGGGTTCAAAACGCTTTTCTAGTTGAACGTCAAGTAGCAAACGTCTCTCTACACAGACGTGTCTTTAAGCAAACGTTATTCTAATGTAGCGTTTGATTACAAACGCTTCTTTACATAAGCGTAAGATCATATTTAGTCGCCAAACCGCTGTGTTTTTTTTTTTCCAAGAGCAAACAAATTTGGTATTTGATCTTTGGTATGCTCCAACCGCTGCAGTTGCCCTAAGGCCAGAAAAACACTCCACAAATCATTTAAGCCCAAAATGCACCCCTCAAATTTGAGGGGGTCAATGTAGAGTAGTCCGTCCGGACATTGTATCATTAGATAGGGTATCCAATTTATTCATCCACCATCGAATGCGAGATATATATACATATATATTTTAACTTTTAAATTTAGAAAACCTTAGGTTGTTGCTTGACCGGATAAGAATATATATTTTTTAATATATTTAAACTACAAAAATATATATATATTCATATTGTAGATATCTATATAAATTCTAATCATTGTTGTTGAGAAGGATTCTTCTTGAAATATGAATGATTTTTTTTTGTATTAAAAAATAAAATAGACATTCATACTATAAGAGCAGCATTTTCAATAATACACACATTCTCTCGCCAACACACCATCCACTATTGAACAGTATCCTACATGATGTATATGTACCGTATCTTATCCAATAAAAGTGTGTGGTTATGCTCACAAACCAATAAGTGTAGTTGTAGGAAATTCTACAACACACCCAAACGTTTACCTGAATCAACTCTCTCTATAGTTTTAGTCAAGGATTGTGGTCCGTTTTCACACAATCATAAGGAAAATAAAGAACACAAAGGATTTATGTGGTTCGGTGTTAAAACCTACATCCACGGAAGTGATTTCACTATGAAAAATGAAGATTACAGGCTCTTTAGTTGATACAGTAATTCTCTCTACTATTCTCACTACATGCCTCACTCAGAGAATGTTCAACCCTTTTACATTGTTTGCACTTGTGCTTATAGACAATTGTGATAGTGGATGACAACTCATAATACTTCGCAGGTATCTTCGTAGGTAATTTCTTCGCTAAAGCTTTCTTGGAAGAGAATCCATCTTCGTTGGAACTTTACCTCGCCGGGTCATTCGTCAAAATTTCTCATCGTAGTTGTCGTTTCTTCTCTACTCTTCGTCCAATAATGATTTTTCATCTATCCCGACAACTAACAGACTGGTGATATGATCGCTCTGTTCGCGCATTGAATGCCCAACTACCCATTCAAACCTGGTCGTTGATCTTTAGTTAGTGCTTTCCACGTGTCATGATCCCAGGTTGTAGGCGGAGATCCCTAAGTTGGATGAGGTTCACTTCAACGTTTATCTTGTATTCATCTCCAGATGCGTGCACGTGGTGAAATATATTTCTGCCCCTACATTTTTCCTCTTCTCTTGTCATCCGAACGAGGGTAGGATGAGAAGAAAATTCGAAAAGTTTTTAACCTTCGTCACGTTCCCTGATTTCTAGTGTAACCGCTGCCATGTCCTCTTTTCTTTACTTTATAACCGACACGTCTTCTTAATTAATGTTTTCCACTTTTTCAATCGGTAAACAAAGTATTAATATTATCCTTAAATAATTCTTTCCTTACTAAATTTTATTCTCATTAACATCTCATTCTCTACTGTTATCCTATGCAACTCTGCCTCACTCCTTCATTAACTTCTTATATTCTTTTCTTTCATTCCTTCTATATTCCCGTCTTTGCCTTTGATTTTCTTCAAACATATCGCCTAAACGAAATCCTTATCCACATCAATTTTCAAGGTAAGTCTTTATATTTCTATCTGCCTATTTGATTCTAACTCTGATTTTGCTCTTATGAGTTTCTTTTGCCTATTCTTTTCAGATTGTGCTTTCTTGTCTGATGATCTTTTCAGTTTCACAGACCTCACTTTATTGTTTCCTTAATACTTGATTACTCCTCTTCTGTTTAAGTGTTTATTTTATCTTTATTGTTCACAGATGATTCCTTCGTCTCAGCCTTGCAATCGAAAGAGTTCGGAACCCAACTCCTCTTTGCAGGTAAGGAACGTAACTTATGCCTCTTGTTTATTCTCTTTACTTGCCTCTGTTTGTTAACTGACGAAGACGAGTTGTTTTGCGAAGGCTGACGCTGGCAAACTTCCTCCCCTTGACCCGAAAAAAAGGTCCCGAGCGGTTCTTCAGGTACCAACTATAAGTTTTCCTATCTTAGAGCTCAAACCTTCGCAGCAATCTGAGACTCATACTGCGAAAGATACAATCAATGTGGATACTGGCGAGATACTAACGGAGAGGATTGATCAGCAATGCCTCATTCTAACAATGATTCCTCCCCGGTAGGGCCTTCCCTTACAATTCCTACAAAGCCTCAAGTCTCTATATTGCCCGAGGCTGGGAGAGAGAAAGATAATCAACAAGTCAAAGAGAATGAAATAGAAGTAGGAACTACAGACAGTTTCGATGAGAGGTGCACACGCGAGATGAACACATGGATACAGATGTTCAAGGCGATCAAAGAAGAAGTGATAGTGAACATTTCTCCTCAAATTTACAGTGCCATGATGATGATTTGCTCCGATTTCTTTTCCCTAATGGACGCTCAATCAAAGATTCAAGTATCTTTTATACTAAATCGAGCTCAACAAGCTGGGTTGTTGACATTGGCGAGTTTTATTTTTGTCTTCCCATTCGGAAATTCTCATCCATTACTATGTGAATAACCTATCTTCGCGTTCAGAAATACAACCACAATCTTGCATTTCTAGAGGAGGCTTATCAAAACGAGAAGGATTGTATTAGGCTTGAGTAAGAGGTTAAGCAGCTGAAGGAAGAGAAATTAGTACTACAGATAGAGTTGGATTCAGAAAAGGAAGCTGTAAAATCTCAAAAAAAACAAAATGACGAACTTCGTGGTGAGATCCGCGACCCTCTCTATGATATCTTTAATATTTCTTTCCCTTTTCTACAAGTTAATACTTAGATTTGTTGTACTTTAAAGAACGTTGCCACGAGCGAGAAAGGACCGCCGAATTGTGCTGGTTGGAAAATGAGACCTTGTTGCGAAAAATGAAGAGTACAAGGCTCGCGTTATGCACTTGAGTTATCATTCCAAAAATCTGGATGAATTTGATTTAAATATTGCTGATCATCAGGTCATTTTAAATGAGCAACAAATTATGCTCCAAAGAGGACTGAACTCCTTCAAGGATGAGTGTACGCATCACAAGATTGCTATGCCACGACTAGAAGGAGAAATTGAATAGCTGAAAGCCGAGAAAAAAAATCATTTCAAGAAAACATACATCCGACAGAAAGCTTCCCATAACACATTCAAATCTTCATAAAGCTCAAGAAGAACTCCAATAAATCCAAGAAGAAATTCAAAAGGCCTGGAAGAATCTTGGCATATCGCGAGCAGAAGTGGATGAAGCTATTAAGAACAATAAGGTGGTTTTAGAGGATAATAAAAAGCTTACCCAACTTCTAGAAGAAAAGAATAAAACTATTTCCCTTTCTACTGGTCAGTTCGACGAAGTGACTGATATGACCTTCGATCACCTCTCTAATACTCAATGCAAGATTGTTGTTATGAAAAGCAAGCAAAAGGATGTTGAAGAAACCCTAAAGCAAGTTATCTCGTATAAAGAAGATCGTTCTGGAAGACCATCTTTTCTTCGTCATATTTTCTCTTTTGCAGATTTTTTACTAACAACTCTTTCTCTTTCCTCGTAGAATCGGGGGAGAGAATGAAAAAGGAACTAAGGCAGGTTTGTTGTTGTAACGAGAGATCGAACGAGAACAATAATAGAGATCGAGACACATAGATTTACGTGGTTCACTAACTGTTACGTTAGCTACATCCACAACAGAGAAAGCAGAGTTTTATTATAGAGCAGAATACTAAATTACACACATTCTAGATACAACGTGTGTGTATATATAGGGCAAAGAAATAAACCCTAATTCGACTAAATAACGGAAAACAATCCCAGTGATAATACATTGTTACCATTTAGTCACGGGCGCTGCCCCCCCGCCGGGGACGTCGCCCCCTGGACCCCTGACTCGCTGACCGATCAGCGAGACCACCGCCGAGGGGCTCTACCCCTCGGACTCCCCGTAGAGTTCCGGTCAACGACTGATTCAAGGCATATCAACATTTGCAAGGAACTTTACCAGGTTTGCGGGGAGCTGTCGAAGGAACAAGTTGAGAGAGATGCTGAGGCTGAAAAGTACAAAAAGCTTGACGAGGAGTTTGATCAATTCGTAGCAGAGAACAAGATTGATTTCCATCAACTGAGGAAGGACTATCAACAATCTGCGAACAATGTTTTCCTGAAATTCACTAACAAATTCTGCACGCAATTCAAACTTCCTATGATCAGAGTGGAGCCTCCTGAGGAAGAATCTGATGAAGAAGATGATGAGGAGGTTCCCAAAGAGATTGGTGAAGATAGCGGAGAAGCTGACAAAACTGCTCCTGCAGGTCATGCTGACGATTGAGATTACTATAGCTGCTACCCATGACGAAGCCTGTACCTACTATGCACCACCTCCAGCAGCGTCGAGAAGATTTCTGTCATTTACTTGAATACCATCATAGAAGTACTGGATGATCAATACATCATTGAATTGATGATGTGGGCAGTTAGCCACCAGTCTCTTGTAACGTTCCCAGCATTCATGTCATCTGTTTAATGCCACAAATATCTTTACGAATCTGAGTTGCTTTCGATGCATGAAAGTATCTCTCTAAAAAGAGTTTCTTTAGACTATTCCAAGTTGTGACACTACCAGAAGGTAAATAGTATAACCATTCCTTAGCATTATCCATCAAGGAGAATGGAAAAGCTCGTAACATGGCCCCATCAACATCAGTTTTGGACCCTAACATGGCCGTGATTATGGTATAGAAATCCATCAAATGTTTATTCGGATCTTCATTAGTCATCCTATGAAACTTTGGGAGTTCTCGAATCAACCCTGGCTTGATCTCAAATGTAGATGTCGTCTGAATACACCACTATTGTATATCTAACTTGTGAGACGTTAAGTCTTTGAGTGTATGATTGGCGTCACCCATTGTTTCTTGTTCTTCCTTTACGTCTGAGTCTGCGAACTCACTTGACGATGTACTTGGAGAAAGTGGAGTGTTCACTGTTCGAACGAATTCCTTTAGTAAAGTACCTGATCGAAGTCGTATACCAATGAGACTTGGTCTACCCTCTCTAAGCATTCACGAAAGAAATAGTACCTGAAAAACAATTTTTAAAACTAAATTAAAAACTAGGAATAAGAAATCAAAAACAAAATAACAATCCGCTATGCCTCCCCGGCAGCGGCGCCAAAATTTGGTCGTGTCGTCAATCAACCAAAATAATTCAGGTTCTTACTTCACTAATATAGATTAAAGTATAGCAATAAGAACAAGTTCGTTCTCACAGAGAGGCAGGTGATTGTTAATTAATTTCGATTACTTATGTAAACAGGGGGGGTTTGGTTGTGATTATAACTAATTATATTAAAACAAAAAGATTAAAACAAATATCAGAGATAAAAAACATCGGTTAGAGAGTTCATCTTCCATCTTCCAACATGTTATCAATCAAATCATACTCAACATTCATGCATCCTCAATATCAATAACCCTAAAGCATCCTATCGCAGGCTTACTCCGGCAAAACTCATATTATCATCAAAAAGCTCAAAGCGCCACTCTTTGAATCCTTTTCACCGAATAACTTGGCGCAAGCGCCACTCAAGTTTAACCCAATGAAAGCAATGGTCTTTGTGAGTTGAGGTTATTCTAAGCAATCCGGTGCAAAGTGCCACTCGGATTTAACCTAGGTCACGCTTCTACACATAATCGCATGACAACATCCCGTCGTTAACAACTATGTTATACTACTTGTAACAAGGGTCCTTCGACAATTCCGGATCGAAAACCATGGTTTAGTTATAGATATCAATGCATGCTCATCTAATTCACGACTTAAACAAACAAGCAATCCATCATACATGGCGTTATAAACGGTAGAACATGAGCGATATTGAAAATATCATGAACATACGAGAATGAGCCATTCAATTAATAAACATGTTTTCCAACTTAGGACTACATCCCTAACCAATAAAAAAGGTTTAGCTACTCATACTTTTACTATAAACTATGAAAAATATTAGAGAAAAATGATTAAATCAAACCGAAGAAGTGGGAGAAATCTTCCCAAACTCCAGCGCAACCCTGGATCTTCCCTTTCTTTTCTGTCTCTGTATATGTCCGGGTCTTCCTATCTCTGTATAGCTACGTGAGGGGATCTATTCGGCGTGTGAGAGGGTATATCTCTTTGTGTGTCCGGGTATGGTATATATATAGAGAGTTCTGTACAGGTCTTCTTAGATTTTCACTTGAATTAGGAAACTCACACCACCGACATGCTAACTTCCCATACACGGTTCAAGACTTTCCTAACTTTGTCTTCTATCTATACCATCCATCACTGAATGACAGCAGATCCATTATAGCCACGACTCAACAACCAAAGTCCTCAGCACCATCAATCATCGCACCATAGCCAGCAACGGTCTCTTCTTCATTAGCACAGCGTCTCTTCCAAGCCATCCAACCGAGCTCCAACAACCAACATCCTGAGCTTCGCAGACCAAACAGGAACTAACAGACCTGTTTCTACCATTAAAAGTAAACCACTTCCATTAATCACAGCTCCAAAGCCATACCTTGCGTGTTCCTCAATCATAGCATCCTCAACTCCATCACATCGACATCTTCTTTACAACACAGCCACCAAGCTCATGCCATTAAACAACCCAAAGTTCTGTGCTGGTCCGTTAATCATCACCAAGCTCATTCAAACTCGAGCTCCATTAGAAGAAACCACCTCTCACAACGACCACCATCGAACCGCAGCCACTTCCATCGAGCAAACATTATCAATTCATCATGATTATCACCGTGATTATCACTCAACTTTCTTTCTCGTTGTACTCCGCTGTTTGAAGTGAAGAAGATGAAGGCAGACCTTAGCAAATGGCCTGGTGCCATTAAAAACATTCATATAATCAGGCAACCCTTAGTAATTAAGTGGTTGCCCTTAGTAGTTTTTATTTAATACTCTTCAAGTGTCAGTCTCGTGAAACCGACAAGCTTAATTCTTCTTTTCTCCCATAACTTTCTCATACGAAGTCGGAATGACCTCGTTCTTTCGCCGTCGGCTTCGTAATCTAATTCTATACAAGATGGAGGGTAGAAATCCTGGAATATATTGAGTTACCTTGGGTCTTTGGAAATTCTTCTCTTGTAAAGCTCTATTTCACTTGTTTCAGAGATGTAACCTAATAAAACACATAAACTACAAAAGTAATACTAACATACAGTAATTCACACAAAATCTAGCAAATAAGTAAGGAAATGATACTTAAAATGTATAAATTATGCACTTATCAACCAGCTCGTATGATCCATCTCCAACAACTCGTTTGACTATGTACGGTCCTTCCCAAGTAGGCTCCAACTTTCCTTCAAGTCCTTTTTGATATGGTGGTATCTCTCGTAGGACCATCTCGCCAGGTTCATAATATCGCACCTTAACCTTCTTGTTGTATTTCCTTGCTAACCTTCGATGATAATTTCCATATGTTGCAACACCCTTTTCCGGTTTTCTTCCAAGTCATCTAGCTTAGACAATATAAGATTTGAAGTTAGATTCTTGATCCATGCCTCCTTCTTCGTTGTTGGTATCATCACTTCTGCGGGAAGTACTGCTTCTACCCCGTATGTTAAATGAAATGGAGACATTCATGTTGCACTTCACCGAGTGGTTTTATATACCCATAACATATTATGAAGTTCTTCACACCAATCCTTATGCTTCCCATCTAACTTTTTCTTTAGATTATCTGCGATAGATTTGTTCGTCGTCTCAGCTTTCCCATTGCTTTCTGGATAAATTGGAGTTGACTTGCCTTGTTGAATTTTAAAAGCATTGAATAACATAGCGAGGTTTTCTCCTTCAAACTACTTGGCGTTGTCCGAGACAATTTCTGCTGGTATTCTAAACCTGCAAATAATATGTTCAAATAAAAGATACATCTTTTTCTGCAATATTTTTCAGCGGCTTCGCCTCTACCCATTTGGTGAAGTAGTCCGTGGCTACAATCAAATATTTTCACTGCTTTATCCCAGGCACCAATGGTCCGACAATATCAACTCCCCACTTTGCGAAAGGCCATGGACTGAGTATCGACTGCAGACTTGTTGCTGGAGCATCACCTTTGACATTCTTCGTACCTCTAAGACACTTCCTTCGCATCCTCATGCATGTAAGACCAAAAATAACCTTGGGCTTTGGCTTTTTGTGCTAACAACCTCGTCCCACTCTGCATCTCCATAGTGTATTGCTTTCAAGATTTCCATTCCTTCCTTTTTGGACAAACATCGCAACAATTAGGGCTGCACATCGGGTGGGTCGGGTCGGGTTTGGCCTCACACGCATTACGGCGGTAATTTTTTTTTCACCCGTACCCGACCCGCCTGGCCCTTGGGTCGGGTCGGGTCTGACCCGCCCACATGGCGGGGTCGAGTCGGGCGGGTGCGGGTCACCCGCCCAGAAATGATGAATTTTTTTTTCAAGAACTTGGCTGTTTTTTTGATCCTCACGCGCGCCATTTGCGATTGGGATGGAATTCCTTGTACAAGTTGAAGATCTGAACTGACGTCATCTTCTGAGATTTCAACCATGGTGATAACCTACAAGGCAGAGAGATGGCAGAAGGGGTGAGTTATCATATATACATATCATAACAAAATAATGATGGTAATAGACACCAACAATACTTAAATCCATGTCTGCAGTCTGCTTTATCTTTTGTTTACTGACTTGCACCTCAAAAAAGAAACGTTGTATGTTATATATTTCAGCATCCAACATATGATTGATGTCAACATAGTATTTAGGTAACTTCTGTGAAGGTACCCTGTTGAAAGAGCAACTGTTGAGATAACTATAGTATTTAATCAGTCATTTCTAACAAAATACAAATGAAATTTAGAGATTACTGTCATCACAAGGCCAGGGTAAAACATGGCAATACTTTTGCTTGTTAAATTTAGGTCGAGAATGGAAACTTAGCCGAGTTTAAAAGTTAGAAACTCGCATAAGAATCATTTGGTGATTTGGACATTTCATCAATCTTGGTATCAATTAGTTTCATCAATTCATTTATATTTTTCTTTAGTATGGGCATATGCTATGACCACCAAACAGTTGCTAATTAAAAACACTGACATTATACTGACTGTAATTCTTATATATGCTTTGACATTGTCAATTCTCCTTGTGTTCTAAGCAGAAGACACCGAAAAACACATATTGGGAAACTGGTAAGCTCCCTCACTCTTTAACAAACTGCTCAAAGATTGAAAATGTTGTAAACTTTTCTCGTAAACTCGATTTAAAGAAATTTTTATTGAAGATGTAGAATAACAGACATTGAACTGAATAGTTCAGGGGCACAGTTTAGTCGCCATGTGACACTACAACTACGACACTAAAAAACTATAAAAGCTACCAAACAACTTTAGAAGGAAATAATAAATAACATAAAAAGAATCACAATCTCATTCATAAGGATCATCACACTACTATATAGGTCAAACGATTCGCTGCATTTCAGTTTTCATCATTGCTAAGAAGTAAGAACCTTGATGAACATTAAACATTAAGACACACCATCAAACTGTACACAGTACTAAGAACCTTGCTGAACTTCTAGTCATATCCTCAAAAGAGTATGTGCAAATCCCTATTTCAATTTCAATTTCAGAAAGAGCAATCCCTATCTCAATTTCAATTTCGGAAAACCTAACTTTAAATTTAATTTCTATTTCAATCAAGAAATCCCTAATTGCAATTGAAGTACAACCTAATTTTAAAAAACCCTAAATTTCTAATAATCGAAACATGATAAATACCATATCTACTGTCAATTATAAACCCTAAATTAGACAAGGAACAACTTAAATAACTTAATTATAGAAAACCCTCAAGTTTTGAATGAACCCTAATTTTCAAAATCAAATCCAAAAAATTCGAAGATTTTGGAATAAATAAAATCAATCATGTGATTTAAGTGAAATAAAAAAGTGGGTATGAATTTACTTACCTTATGTGCAGCAAAAACACCTTCGTCTTCAACTGTGTGCCTGTGTGTTATTCAACAAAACTCGGCTATGGTTCGACGGCACTCTTCTCTGTGAGCTTCTTCAATCTCGTGTTTCTCAAAACAAGAATCTGGTGTTCTTCAAAACAAGGTTCTTAGTCTTCTCCATTTCTCTCTCACTCTATTTCTCTATTTTCTCTCTGTTTTTTTTTTCCTGTTTTGGTTTGAGTTTGACGTTGTTTGATCGAGAAGAAGAAGCTAGGCTAGCTCTCGATCATCTGTCAGTGTGTTTTTCTACGTACCAATTCTCACATGTGTATCTAATTAACGGCCCAAGATGAAAGCACCCTATCTAATCCAACGATGGGGTTAAAGAGCAATCCCTATATCACCATTTAATGTTCGGAGTCTGAGATGCATAATGTCTCGCGACCTTTCAATATTTCTGCAACGACGGGTCAAACGTTTGATACCTTCTTTCTATTTGGCGAACCGCCAGTATTGAATCGGTTGTAAGCCTTATATCATCCAACTTCATTTCAATCGCCAATCTGAGCACATGTATCACCACTTCGTATTCAGTCTCGTTATTCGCTGTTGGAAATTGTAACCGAAACAAATGAACAAATCTTTCCCCTCTTGGCGAGTAAAAAGTAATACCAATTCCTTTTTCTTCGATGTTTGAAGATCCATCAACAAATATTTCTCACCTGCATGGATGGATTTCTCTAATCATATTTCTTGGATCTGTGAGGTCTTCTTCTGGATTCAACATTTCTTCTATGTGCTCGTCTTCTTCTAGTGGAAAGTCAGGCAGAAAAATCAGCAATAACCTGAGATTTTACAGCTGTAAATATTCCATACTCTACTCTGAACTGTTCTATTTGAGCATTCCACTTTGAAACTCTTCCCACTCGCTGAGAGCTTTTTAACACTCACTGAATGGGTGTTTTCGTCATTACTTTGATGAGATAAGCCTGAAAGTAGGTTCATAGTTTCTGAGTTGCATAAACCAACGCCAAGATTAACTGCTTGATCTTCGTGTAGTTTCTTTCTGCCGAACCAAGAGTTTTGTTGATGTAGTATACATGTTTTTCAACTTTTTCGTATATCCGGACCAACACTGTGCTTACGGCATCCGAGGTGGCTGCAAGATACACTAAAAGTACTTCACCAGGTTCAGGTCTTTGTAGGATCACAAATTCGTAGGGTATTCTTTTACGTTTTGAAGCGCCTTCTCACATTCTTCTATCCATGTGAATTCATCTCCTTTCTTTAAAGTATCAAAGAATGGCTTATATTTGTTCGAAGATCTGGCAATAAATCTACCCAAAGCTATGAGCTATCCATTTAGCTTTTGTACATCCTTCAACGTTATCGGGGATGACATGTCCCTGATTGCTTGTACCTTTGCTGGATCAACTTCTATCACATTCTTCTAAACCGTATATCCTAGAAATTTTCTCGAAGCTACACCAAAAATGCATTTAGCCGGATTGATCTTCATTTGGAACTTGCGCATCTGATCAAAAATCTCCTTAAGGTCTCTCACATGATCTTCAGATTTCCTATTTTTCACGAGCATATCATCCACATATACTTCCAATGTGGAATGTACCTATTGAGAAATAACTTTTCCACCATCCGTTGGTAAGTAGCACTCACATTCTTCAACCCAAAAAGCATTCTTGTATAGCAATACACTAGTGGAGAAGAGACATTTTAGAACTGGTTGGCCTTTAATAAAAGAACTGACTTGGACGTGTCAACCTTAGTTCAGTTAGAATCTGTTCTTTCTTAAGTAAAAACACGAAAAAATTACAGCGCGGTGAAAGTTCGACCTTTTCTAAAGGATAGAATGGTAAAATTAATTCATTTGTAGAACTTTTTCAAATTGGAGATTAATCTCAGATTTACCAAGTATTTTACCGAGATCTGTCTAATAGACCCTGCTTTGTTGTTTATATCTTTTAACTGTGTTTCAGGATGTGACTTTACGCATGAGGACATTAATCTGGAGAATCTATATAAAGATTTCGTTCTTCGGGTTAGTGTTTTTGCCTTTGTTTGCGGCTCTTACTGAATTACGATGGATTCATTTTTATGTTGTACATGATAACCTTACTGAATTGACTCCTTGGATTCGGTCGCCGAACTTCAGAAGCTGCTACTAATTGAATGGTGTTCTCAATTTCTTTGTTGGTTCATTTTGTTTGTGGTTAGGGTTTCATAACTCTTTTGATTTTTGTTGTAGAAGTTATTTGAAGACCGATCATCAATGATGGTTCCCAAGGTAAATCTTCTAAACCCTAACTTTTTTTTTTATTTCCATTTTTCTGGTAGATCAGTTGGTATATGTTTTCTATGACAGAAATGATGTTGGGTTTTTGGTCTGATTGTCGATTTTAGGGGCTTTCATGTTTAATCTGTTGATTTAGTTTTTATTCTTATGTTTTCTACTTCATGAATTTGATGATTCTTGTTCTGCCTTGGTATTATCTTGTATAGATTCAATGATTGTCGTTCTACTTGGGGTTGTCTTGGAGAAGCTTCTGACGGTAGCATCAAAAGTAAGATTCATAATTGAATTCTCTTACTCCAATACTCAATTTCTTAACATTGAAATGTATTAGCTGAAAATGGGTTTTGGTTAATTTATTTGTAGTTTAGGAATGAAACTGTTGGCTCGTACGTGTTAAGCCGTTTATTGTGTCTGTAGATGAATAGAGCCTGGGCGAGTCTTGGATATACATTCCATGGTGGGATAATAGATGGACAGGAAGATATAGGTTGTAGAAGAGAAGGCCAAAGGCGAAAAGAAAAAGAAGGTAAAACATCTGATTTACTTTGTGCAATGATTTTCTTAAGGCTATAATTTCTTCAACTAAATGTTTGGTACATTTGCTTTGCAGGTTCCTTCTTATGTATCTCGTTCTGTAGCTGGAAGCTATGCCAATTTAAATGCACGGGTCTGGAGTGATGGACCTGAATTGAGTTGGTTCGTCAGTAAATGAAGGAATAGATGGTGAAGTCTGGCGGTTAATGTTCGGCTGCCAGTCTTCTCTTCTCTACATGGAAATGGAGGGTTTGGCGAATTTTTGGTACAGGTAGTTTTAGAGGGGTTTTGTTGCTTTAATTGATGAGGTGAAAATCTGCATTTTGTTGTTCCCCTACTATTGCTAGTGACAAGCAAGTGACAATATATTTCCATTTTTCGTAAAGATAAATGAAACCAATATGTTTTACTGAATTAAAGATCATCTTTTGCTATTTCCTATCTACTTTTTGTTGTTTCTGAGTGTTACCTTTGTTGCTTCATACATATCAGGTATCCCTGATATTCTTTTCCTGTTGTGGTGGTGGTGTGTCTTGTTAGGTTTGGTTGTGTATGATTAGGATCTGTTTGTGCGTATGGTTGGCTGCAACTTGTAATTGATAGTAATTAGAATGTTTTATTTTGCTTTATGATTAGTTCGGATCCTACAGAAAATCTAATTGTGGCTTTTTCTTTTCTTTTTTCAGTAATGCTCCTTTTGAACGAATGACCATGATGAGAAGAGTTCATCCTCTTATTTCCCATAAGTTAAGCAAATATATGTTGGCTCTTGTTTTCTTAATATGTATGTATCAGTACAAGTTGAGTAGTGATGTTCTAATATTCGTCTTTTGCTATTGTAAGGTTTTGAAAATGCCCTTTTACGAGTTCAACCAAACAATGTCATGTACAAGTTGCTAAAGGAATAAAGAAACTCAAAGATGTAGCAGTTGTATCACTTGCTTCACATCTGATTGCATCTAGAGAGGTGTGAGTCTTGTCTCTCCATCTTGATTGCATTTGTTCCATCACAAGGTCCATTTTGACTGAAATGAGGATGGTGCAGTCAGTATAGATGAGTTGGCACACCTTCTTGATACTCAACAAGAGAAGTAATGATCTTACTTTGTAGAAAAGTTAATCAACTTCTACTTACAATCTCTTTATGTATTATCCCAGCAGACTCTTAGCATTTTAGGGTATTCAGTGTGTTGTACATACAATGAATTCAAATTTTAATTGAATGGGAATGACTTTCAATAAGGTTGTATTTGAATGTTAGTTGAATGAGATTCAATTTCTTGTTTGTTCTTATTATATTTGATTCTAGATTTGAGCGATTGTAGTTTGTTGTAATTGTAAAATGAATCCAGTTGATATAATGAAAAAGGTTCTTTAATATCAGTTTCAGTTTTTTTTTTAAATTATACTTTAGATGATTAAGCTAAATCACTTTTTATTTTATTTTTGTATAGAATAAAATCAAAATATAGGCCGGACTCTAATCGAGCTACTTTAGAACCGATAAAGTCTGTTCTAATTTTGAAAAGGTAAGCGCAGATAGAACGATAAAAGTAGAATTGACTATGGGTCTGGAATTCTTTCTTTTACACTCTTTTAGAACGAGTTCAGTCCGTGCTTTCTTGACCATTCTCCACTAGTGATATAGTTCTCTCGGAGTAAAGAATAAGGTGCACTCCTGATCTTCTTCTGCGAGTGGTATCTGGGTATCCGTCCATGAGAGGAAGTGTTTCGTAGCTCGTTGATGATTAAACCATTTGAGGTATATCTAGTAAAGGAAAGCTATCCTTTGGACATGCCTTGTTCGAATCACTGAAATCAATGCGAATTCTAATTCCTTTATTTTTCTTCGAAACGATCACCATGTTCGTAATCCACTTTGGATATTTTGTTGGCCTAATTATTCCTGACTCGCTTATCGTTTTTAGTTCTGCCTCTATTGCTTCGTGATAGACTGTTGCGACTTTTCTGATTCCTTGTCTAAAAGGCTTCATCTTTGGACTAATGTCTAACCGATGACAAGCCACTGAGGGGTCTATCCCTGGCATATCTTTCATCTTCCATATGAATACATCCACATACTCTCGCAACAATTGCTCCAACCTCTCCCCTTCTTGCTTGCTTAGCCTCGTTCCAATCTGACTATCTTTGGTTCATCTTTAGTTCCAAAATTTATGCCTATAATAGGCTCTGCTGTTGTGAAATTCATCGTTGGCTCTCCGAGGGGGGTTGGGATCTTTAATTGCTATGCTAACAATCCTTCCTTGCCTGAGACTTCGCTCGGAAGTCCCTTCTCATTCACCGTATTTACCTCATATATCTGCATTTCCTGCTCTTTCATGTCTTCCTTTGCTTTCTTCCTTTTTGCTTGATCTTATCAGCACGCGCTTCGTATTGGCGACATTTCATCACAGTACTTCGCTTTGTTAGGATCTCCTTTAACTTCAGCTACTCCATCTGGCGTCGGAAAACGCAAGCATTGATGATAGGTTGACGTTATTCCCTTGATTCCACGGACCCATGGCCGTCTGATAAGTGCTTAATTTACATATTTCTATTGTCAAATCCATACTTGTTTTAGCTATAGTTCTTTCATATTACTTGTTATTACTCTTGTTTTCTATCTTATGTGTCATATTAGGTGAATCATCCAAAAATGAGTTACAAAGTGCTAGAATGAGCAAGGAAATAAAGCATTACAAGTGAAGACGAGCCAAATACCAAGTTCAACTCATCCGAAATCAGGATTTCTTATCACCATCTTGAAGAGGACGAAGAGAACGCAAAAAGAATAAGGTCATTCCAACATCGGACGAAGAAATTATGAGCAGAACAAGATAATATTAAATATTTAGCTCACAGAGGTTTGCAAACTGAACCACTCTGAATTTTTAAATTTGGCACATGTTTTGGGCTTCTAAACAAGGAAAACAGGGCCCGAAAGGATTCTAAACCCTATAAAGAGAGGATACTTGATGCACAAACATTAAAGACTATAAAAGAAGACTTTTAAAGCTCAAACAAGACATCTAGGAAGTAATCTCATATACTCCATCTCTCGTACTACAATTCTACATCAAAAACCTAGGGTTTACCCTTTTAGGGAGAAACCACCATTCTTCTTCTTAATCTTCCTTGTAATGTGAGTAGCTAGTTCTTTTGTTGATTAAGGATGAAGTCAATGTTCTAACCGTGAAGCTTTATTAGTTATACAATTTTGTTTGGAGTTTTAATAATTATCGTTTGTTTTCACTATATCTAGGGTGTATGATTGATTTCTAGATTGTTCAAGTGTACAATTGTATTATTCTATTGATCACTCTATTGCTAGTATAGAGTTGTGAGATACGTGTAATAGTCGAACACCTCCTACACAAGTAGAAAACGTGAGACCTTGCAGAGGGATTCTGTGAAGCAATCGTGTGCGAAGACAACACTAGCAAGTGGACCGAGCATACTGAGTCTAACTATTGGGATCAAACCTAACTTCACAAATCTTAAAGCGTTCGATTGAGTTACACCTTGTAAGCGTACCTCAAGGCGGCTCAGTTGGATAGAATACGGTGACTAAGCGTACATGTTGTCCGGTGATATAAGGAGTTTTAGGGATAGCTAAGCGTACCTGCTATTCTACGGTTGGTGATGAATGATTCTGACGAAAGATAGATAAGTATACTAGTTTATTCAACGTTTGATAACGGCGAAGGATTCCCTAATCACCTTTTCTTCTTATTATTATTTTAATTTACTTCAATCAAACCAATCCCCCTTAGTCATTTACTTTTATTCTTAGTTGCTAATCTAAATAACATCTCAATTACACAACTCCTGTGGGAACGATCCTTACTACCGCTATATTACTAGTTAATTATTGGGAAATATCTTGAGTAATTTGTTGCACTTACGACACGCATCACCGTCCAACGATGACGCTATATGGTGACTCCATATCAATACACAAAAGGTAGTGATTGTTTTTATTACTATCTTTCCAAGGTA
This sequence comes from Papaver californicum, assembly GCA_023531435.1. Classification (NCBI taxonomy): domain Eukaryota; kingdom Viridiplantae; phylum Streptophyta; class Magnoliopsida; order Ranunculales; family Papaveraceae; genus Papaver; species Papaver californicum. The sequence goes on along the minus strand of JAJJMC010011023.1, from coordinate 7,282,382 downwards.
TATTATCATGGTGAATCTCCTTTAGGTCTTGAAGATGCTCCATTGAATCTGTAGATGTTGTAGGTTGAAGGTACGAGCATAGAATCCGGAAAGTCCATTCGCTTGAAGGTGCTGTAAAATAGGATGTCCACCGAACTTCATGTGTCCACCAGAAATTTTTCCACAGCCCGTTTGCTTATCTTTAATGTAACCTCGAGAGGATCCGTATGTGACTTCCCATTCTACGGTGCTTCAGATGCTGAAAATGCAATTGGATGAGTCATCCATTTCTCCAAAGGTGGTGCCTTTCCGACGTTGTAAATCTCCTTCCCTTTATGGTCTCGTTTGTGCACTCTACCCATGATGTCGTTGTGGAAGTTTGCCTCAGTTTTCGCCGAGTGAATGATGGAATTGCATTGTAGGTGGTCAGATCCTCGCTCGATCTCAATTTTATGCACTCGTTCCGCCCCTTGTTCTACTTTCTATGGTGTCAATACTAGTGGGTCACTCAAAAACCCATGAAGCTTTTCCTGCTCTATCAATCGTAACACTATTCTTTGCACATTCCTGCAATTGTTAGTAGTATGGCCATGAAATTGATGATACTCGCAGAATTCATCAGCATACCTGATGAAGGGTGGCTCCACCCCTCGATTGTACGGATACGGGATATTTTCGCGTTTAGTTCCTCGATGTATCATATGATAGCTACTAACGGGGCACTCAGATTTGGTAGCTTTATTTCCTCGTACCTTGGATCATTGGGCCTTCGCTCGCCAAACCTTTGGTTATTGAATCTACCTAAAGTTAAGGGGAAGGGTCTTCTTCGATGGATCCTTCTTGTTCCTGTTTAGTCCCATTCGTTTCGGAAATTGTTTCGATTTCTACATCTTCTTCTCCCTCACTTTCACCCCTTTCGCCGAGAGGGATGCTACCATTGTTGCTGGTATCGAATGGCATTATTTCCTACCCAATTCCTTCTTGGTTGTTCATCTTGATGGGTTGATCGCAGATACTCTTCTCGATAGACATCCATGTAATCCACATGTGGTACGCTGCCAACTACATTTGTAGTGCGCTGAACATTCATGGGATTTCTGAAGATGCCCTCCTTTGTCACAACAGGCTGCGAAGCTTCCTCTTTATGTACCTCTTCCAAAGCAATGTACTCTTTCTAGTACTCTCGAAGCTCTTGCATTTTCAATGTATTCTTGTGCTTGAATATGACCATGTACATTAGATCGGTTGGAAAAATAAATTGCTGAAACTTCGCACCAGATTCTTATCCGACTCGTGACCCATAACTTCGATGCATAGGGATCTCCACCTATTCACGAGGCTTCACAAGCTTTCACCAACTCTTATCTTCAAACTAAACAATTTCTCTACCCCTGGCCTCAATAGGTTATTATCCATGTAGGCTGCGAGAATACTTTCTCAATATCATGAAAAGACGTGATAGAGTACTCTGGGAGAGGATCAAACCAAGCTAATGCTTCTCCTTTCAAGCTACAGGGAAAATATTCGCACATAACTTCTTCGCGAAACTCTCACTGTAACAATGATCGTTGATAAACCTTGATGTGTTGAATTGCATTTCCTGTGCCATCAAAGAAACTTCCGAAGGTTGGCATTGTACACTTCAGAGGTAATGCTGTGTACATGATGTCAATGCTGAATGGAGATTGCTTCGCCTCTGCTATTGCGTCTATCAGCTGCTGTCCTTTGCCATTATTCTGGTAACCTTGGATCATGGCTAGCATGTTTTTCAATTCCTTTAAGACTTATTGGTTCACATACTTCTATTTATCCTTCTTCAACTGACACTCCATCTCCTCTTGACGTTTTCTCGCATCTCGTTCTTTGTAGCTTTCTCCTCGATGCGCTTCCTTAGTGGTTTTTTTTTTGTTTATTCGTGTATGATACTAACAGATATGATTTCTCTGGTGTTTTCTCATGTAACTTCTAATTCTCCTCTGCGAGCTCCAAGTTTTGTTGCTTTAGTAGTTCTCTTTTCTGGGATAATTTCTTCTCTGCCTCTCTAATTTTGGCGAGCTTTGATTTCAACTCTTTCGCTGTCATGTTTTCCTCACCATCAGATTTGTCGCTATCGTTGGATCTGCGATCCTCTATTCTTGTATTTTCTATATTTTGCACGTTTCAGACTGGGATTTTCCTATTTTCTTCACTGCGGAGCATTCCTCCTCCACCCGTCTCGTCGGCGGGATCTATTATGCGACTTCCTATATTTTTGGAGTTTTTTCTTGGCGCTACTGTCTTTGATGCCATCCTTTTCCTTTCATGGCCTGCACAATAGGAAAAATGACTTTATTGTACTCTTCAATGAGTTCTTCAAAAGTTAACCCTACGATTCATGATATTGAATGTAGATCTAACAATCATGACAAAAATTTACTTTCTAAACCCTAGATCTGACACTTGATTCGAAATATCAAATGTTTAACCTATCCCAATGACTGTTTCATCAGATCCAAGAAAGAAACTGAATAAAAGGACCTGACTACCAACGACTTAACCGTTAAAAGTACCTTCTGGATGAAAACTTATTTTTTGATGCATACTTGTCATAAACAGAAAATCATTCCTGGAGAAATTCTCTTCAAAAATATTCATGAATGTATATCTCCTAAAGTTTTGAAGACTCACAAATTTTAGCAGAACCTTGAGGCTCATAGTCTTAAGCAAAAACCACTTTGAAAGTAATCCTATATCTTCTCATGAAATCCAAAGTTTTATAGACAAATCTAAAGTAAAATTAAATATTTTAAAAAGGATGAATATCTAAATCAGATCTACGATTATTTACTTTAGATTGCTCTTAGAACTCAGATCTTTTACAAAACAGATGAGATAAAACCCGTTCTTTTTTCAAAATAATGCTTCAAAGACTATAGATTTAAACTTTTTCTAAAGAACCAAGTAAGGTAAAGTAAATCCTTGCTTTTCTCTACTTCATTCCCTGTTTCTAGCGCCAAATGTAGTTGTAGAAAATCCTACAACACACCCAAACATTTACCTGAATCAACTCTCTCTCTATAGTTTTAGTCAAGGATTATGGTCCGTTTTTCACACAATCGTAAGGAAAATAAAGAACACAAAGGATTTACGTGGTTCGGTGTTAAAACTTACATCCACCGGAGTGATTTCACTATGGAAAATGAAGATTACAAGCTCTCTAGTTGATAAAATAATTTTCATTACTATTCTCACTACATGCCTCAATCAGGGAATGCTCAACCCTTTTTACATTGTTTACACTCGTACTTATAGACAAATTGTGATAGTGGATGACAACTCAATATACTTCGCAGGTATTTTCGTAGGTAATTTCTTCGCTAAAGCTTTCTTGGAAGAGAATCCATCTTCGCTGGAACTTTACCTCGCCGGATAGTTCGTCAATATTTCTCGCTGCAATTGACGTTGTCTCTCTACTCTTCGTCCAATAATGATTTGTCATCTGTCCCCATAATTAATAGACTGGTGATTTGACCACTTTGTTCGTGCATTAAATGCCCAACTACCCATTCAAACTTGGTCGTTGATCTTAATTGGTGCTTTCCACGTATCATGATCCCAGGATATAGACGAGATCCCTAAGTTGACTGAGGTTTACTTCAACGTTTATCTTGTATTCGTCTTATTTGTATTTACGTCTCCAGATGTGTGCACGTGGCGAAGTATATTTCTGCTCCTACGATAAAAGAGTGGTGAGCCAGTGCAAATGCAGTCCGGTGTGAACTGTGAAGGATGTTTTAGGGTTTAGGTTGTTAATGTTGATTGTTGATGGCTCTTAACATTGGTCGGTGTGGGGCGTGGGCAGTGTATTGTACAGACACCGGGCACCGGTTAGCCCTTTACGTTGCAAGACTAGACTAAGGGGCTAACCGAATAGAGAAAGCACCCCTTTAAAATCTTTCTAAAACCCTACACACAAAAGTAACAAAGAAAGAGGTCGAGGAAGAGAAGAAGACGAAGGAGAGGTAAGGATACTCTTCTCTACACCATGCATTTTCGGTTGAACTTAGGGTTTCAGTAGAAACCCCACTTTGTATATGTGGACTGTTGATGGAGCTCTGTTAAAAACCATCAATGGTAAATTTTATCGTACAAACGAATTTGGTTGTTCTGGTTTAATGCTTGTAAAAACACAGCCTTGAATTTTAGGTGTTGAATATCGGCTCAGTACTGAATTAGAGAATTTTCTGTTTGATTCTTACTTCCGATAAATACAGCTGATGATGATGATGATGAATGGTGAAAGAGTTTAAGAGGTACCCTGAGTGCCTCTAGAATGATTATGATGAAATATAGGTTTAAAGATGAGATTTATTTACTGTTATAAGGGATTTATATCTATATACTTAATGTTACCGGTGAAACCAATATCGAATGAAGTAGTTAATGGTACCTATATTGTGGTAAGGCGGAGAAAGCACAAGGATTTTGTGTTGGACTTAGATGACCATTTGTTTTATCTTGAGCTAGTTCCTCTTAACTGACTGGAAATGAATTTCTTTAGTCGAATTTATAGTTTACTGGTAATCCTGGTTGATTTTTGTTATCTTCATGGCATTTTTTATATTTCGAGGTTTGATCATATGTTAAATTGATGTGATTAACTAGTGGAATTTCTGTTTGAGACACTGTAATTAAGTTGGGTTTCGATCTGGTTGATCCATGACCATGTTTCTTCATTCTGTTAATATTCAAGCAGTTGTTCATCACTTGTTGTCCTTGCCTTATCTTCTTCCCTGTCGAAGCAAAGGTGTTAAGCAAAAATGATTAAAAGGCAATTTTACAAGCAAGACCATGACAATGATAAAGACGATATCTCTGATTCCTCCTCGGAGTCAGAGTCAGAAGAAGTATTCTCAGAGGCCCAAGAAGAAGAAGAGCAAGAAGAAGACGAAGATTCTGATGTAGTTGCAGAAGCTAACGAAGATGAGCAACCTTTTTCCTTGCCTACTGGTTAGCTTTTTAGTGGCTTTCTTTCTGTTTCCATTACCCCTCATCTCTTTTGTGAAAGTGTTTCTGTTTTTATAGACCACAATATTTGCTTCCATTGAGAAAATATTCTTTACTTTGTATTTTAGCGGTTTGCTTACCTTCTGTCTCGTGTTTTGTAGAGTCAGGGTACAATAGTGAGGAAAGCTCAGCGGATGAGGTTGATTTTGACTCAGGTTGGCCTTAGAAATTACTTGGTGTTGTCCTTCTAAAATCTTGTGGATTTTTTAACATTTGCATAGCGATCTCTTTGCTTTGAAGTCATACTTAATGCTTAAATTGAACCGTTCAGTTCTTTGTTTTGTTGTGCATCTTAAAGAGTCGAGGCATTGACTATCATACACTTGGATGTATAATGTCTTAAAATGTCTTGGAAACTTAGAGTATTTTATAGATTGTAGATGCGGTTCTTTTGCTGAGTTGTACAGCTGCACGCAGATGTAGATGCTGGCAGGTTGTAATAGCTGAATGAGCATAGCCTTTTTATCTTATGATCTCCTATTCAAAGTCTACGCTTGCCGCTTGGATATTAATAAGTTATTATGGATGACATATAGATTGTATCATGTTATAATAAAAACTTACGAGAGGCATCTCAATTAGTAATGATTACTTCTCCAACTTTGTTTTACAAATTGAAGTATTTAACATGTGTTTGTCATTTCGCATCCACTTTTCTGTTACTTCTCCTTCATGAATTGCAATGCAGTGCCATGGATATGCTATTTTCTATGGTATCATGCAACATCGTTTGTAAGATTACGGAGTATGGACCTGCAAAATCTATTTGGTACCCACTTCTTCGAAAATTTGCATATACGAGGCTCAGCGATCTCACTTACTTTTTTTTTCTTTCTTTTGCACACTTTTAAATATTAAAAATCATATATCTAGTAATAGACAGACACCTCTGTTTTTCTAATAATTGCTGATTCTCAGGCACATTTTGATGGTTACAATCGTTTTTGTAAATAACCCGTTGTCTCACCCGTCTAAATTTTACATGGGTTCTTCAGGTGATTGTCGCCCAGGCATGCAAAACCAATTGTGCAGTGAAAATCATTATTCTTTTTAAATTTGACCAAACTTAATCATCTGAATCTTTGTCTATCTGATGCAATTATGCGCAAACACCTTTCGAAAGAGAAGATGAAATACTATGCATATCAGTTGACAAGAACAAGTGTATCTGAACTTTCTGGGTTTTGAAAGGGAGTGCCGTGTTTCTGGGTGTTGCCTAGCGCCGCTTAGGCGAGGCTGCTTGCCCATCAATAGACCTCACCTAGCGTGTAAAACAGCTGAGTCTCGCATGGATTAGATACTTAAAAATCGAAATTGGCCTTTGAACTGGAGAATGCACTAGGCTGGGGTAACTTCTTTTAGACATTGGGTTGAACAGGCGGAATCCGGTTTGATAACAAGACCTTTTAATCGATAATTTTGTTGCTTGTAGCAAGTATATGGTTTTTGCTCCTGCAAGATACGTGGTATATCTGCTTCATTTATGCATGCTGAGGACTTCATGCCTATTGATTCTTATATCACATAGAAAATGCACAATTCCTAACCTGTTGATTTATGGCCAGGTTCACTATTAAACGATGACGAAGACGAAGAGAGTACAAGATCTGCGACCAAAGATCCTATTGATGCTGTTTTTGCAATGCGTACCTTAAAATGTAAATCAGTTTTCAAGTGTAGGCTCTGCCCAAGGATAGTCTGTTTGTCTGAGGAAACAATGAGGGCACACCTAACATCCAAGGTTCATATCTCTTGTAATATTTTTTCATTTGCAAGATTTCACTGTTTCATGTGCAACACATTTGACTATCAGTCCATTTATTCTTTGTAGAGACATGCTCGTTCTGAGAAATTATTAACTGAAGGGAGGTTGAAGTTCATGCTAAACAGTGATGGTGAAGCCGAGGAAGAACCAGAAACCCATGCCGAGAGACACGCCCGAACTTTAGCTATTGCACAGGTAGCTATTGCAAAGGTCAGTGTCCCAGCTAATGGAATCCCCTATTTGTTTAATTGTCCCAGTCTTGGACCCTATCAACTTACAAGGTTCTTGTTTGTTCTGGTTCACTCACATTGGTGGAGCCAGATCTGGAATGTGCTCTCCTGTTTCTGTTGGTCATTGAGTACCCAGCTCCAATCTATAATGTTCAAGTTTAACTAAATGCAGATAGAAGTGATATCCAAAAATTGATATTGCTAATGTTCTTGTTGGTATTTATTCCATCGGATACTAAGTATCCAGAAAATGAACAATTGGTGGGTGGTAAAATATGGAAAACCTGAACCAGGAAATGGGTTACAGCTCGTGCAAACTCTGGTTACTATCTTCCTATCGATAAAGCTTAGGCAAGTATGATACTAATACTTTCAGTTTTACTAATTTGTCTCAGGATTTAACAAGTACTTCAAAGAAGAAAAATGGAGGGAGGCAGCGACAGAGAAACAGAAAAAAAAGGAAGGTAAGATTTCATAATTTTCTAATTACTGAAAACATATTTTAAATTGAGCAAGCATTTGAATGTGCATGAGGTAATATCTTATGCACCGCAGGTGACTGGGGATGTCCCTGACAAAGAAAAAGAGGATCAGTCGGTGAAAAAGCAAGACAAAGAAAAAGAGCAGCAGTCCGTGAAAAAGCAAGCTAAGAGAAGGCGTAAAAACAGAGATTAAATGGTTGAAATTTTGTCTCATTTTCATACTGGACAATGGATGAAATTGAAACAAGTGGATTAATACCTGTACTTTTTCGAGGTGCTTAACGTTGGATTGCCTGTTTAATCACTTGATTTGTTGCAGCAATGATATTTGTCTCCTTGTTGAGGTTTTGTGTTGAGAAAATACGCCTCTATGTACTGTTCAATGAGTGTCTCATGATTATGCCTTTATATACTCTTTGATTATTGTTTCTCGAGTATTTTCCCACATTTTGATCGTCCAATAAAGCCTCCAGTTAGATGTCTAATTATGTTGGAATGAGTTCCATGATCAGGTTGTACATTTAGTGTATTTAGTGTAAGGAACTGAACAGTGTAAACTAGATATTTTACCTAGTAAGGATATAGTTGTAACTGTGTAAACAAGATATTTTACCTAATGAGGGTGTAGTTGTAACCAAAGCCGAAATGAGGGTGTAGTTGTAACCAGAGCCGAAGGGTCCTGTGCGATTTTAATCATAGGGCCTTTTATACGGTAGAAAAATTCGCACGGTAATATCGTACCAATAATAAACAAGAATTTTTTATGCTTCAGAAAAAAAAAAGAAAACTTGGACTAATACGGATAAAAAAATATAATAAGAAAAATACAAAGAGAATTAAGAATTATATTTTAATTACCACACTTATTTTTTATTCTTAAGAATCAAATTATACATTGAACCAGAGATTTGTGCTCAATTTTAATATATATTTTAAGTATAATATTTTTTATGTAAAATAATATACGTATTGTATATATGTATAACATAAATCAATAACTATTAAGTGGATCACTGGTTTAAAGCTTGGTATTTGGAGATTTATAGTTAAATTTTATGTATATAATAAAAAAATAATTTTTTTATTAGATATTAATAAAACAAAAAAATAGTTTATATTGATAGTTAAATTTTATGTATATAATAAGAAATAAAAAATATATTAGATATTAACAGAAAAAAATAGTTTGCACGTTACAAAAATTTACTAGTTTAAATATGTTATATAAGTAATATATAATTAATTATATGTCACATGTGTCTGAGTCTAATGTTTTTTTGTTGTTGTAAACATGCATTCTAATGGTTAAGCCCACAGTATTGTACATACACTCGAAGTTTGGGTCTCGAGTTGGAATCTCTCACCTAGCTGTTTTTAATGTAACTTTGACAGGGAAAGAAGGCCTTAAATGAGCTTTGATGAGGGAGCAGTTTTATTAGAAAAAGGCCCTACAGATAAAAAAGAAGAAGAAGGTCTAGACAGAGTTGGGCCCTGTGCGGTCGCACATGGTGGACTGTCTCAGGCACGAGTCAGTTGTAATTGTGCATAATAAATGTATAAAAAGGAGTTTCTCCCATGGGTGTAACCTTGTAGGACACACTCCTTCCATGCGGTATAGAGCTAGAGAAAAAAAGGGAAACCCCAACTTAGATTGCTGGTAGTTTAGATATGTGATTTAGATTTGTAAGTTAGATCCTTAAGTTGTTTTTAAAGAGTCTGTGAGTTGTTCTTAAAAAACATGATGTTGTTTGTAAGTTGGTTTCTTCTTTGAAGTTTGTTTCCTTTTGTGTTTTAGTTAAGGTAAAAATGGGGTGACAAAGAGATGCTGCAGGGCTCCTAGCTCATGGGAAATTAGATATTCTAAGATCCTTACTTTCCGGGTTTTCCCACTGAAAAGGTTTCACATTCATAAATTTTAATAAAAGAATCAGTTTCCCCTTAACTGCAAAGGCTTTTCATTCAATAAAGTCTATCGATGCGCCATTCGCCAGCTCTGAGCTTATAGTTCTAACAAAACTCCAATCACGTATCACTCATGGTACACATGCAAAATCCTTCATTTCATGCCGAGACCTTGAGAAAGACTGGCCTTGAGTTCATGTCCGGAACTTTTGAGAATATTAGTTCTTTTTCATTCTAGGAGTCAGCGCCTTTAAACTATTTCATTATGACAATATAAATGTCAGGATGACATCTTATAAGTTAAATGATACAAACTACGTTATTTGGTCTCATTGTATGAAACTTTATATTATTGGTAAAGGAAAGCTTGGGTACTTAACTGGAAGTAAAGTATGTCCAGCAACCTCGAACCCTTCATACAATACTTGGGTGGAGGAAAATGCCTTGATAATGAGTTGGTGAATGGATTCAATAGCTCTTGATCTCAAGAGTAGATTAATGCGTCTAACCACTGTAAAAGAAGTGTGGAATGCAATATCTCACATCTATTTTAAGAATGGTGATGCCACAAATATATGAACTGAATCGTTAAATTATAGATACAGTTAAAATAATAGGCCAATCGGTGTAATACAACGCTCTTCAAGCTCTATGGCATGAACCTGATTTCCTCCAGCCATGCGACATTGAACGTAGATGATACCACTAAGTTGCAATTTTTTTTTGAAAAAGGGTCAAATAATTGAGTTCCTTGTTGGTTTCGACGCAGAATTTGGTCCTATCAAGATTCAAATATTGGGGAAAGACCCGTTGCCGACACTTCGAGGAGTTTATGGGATTGTTAAATCCGAATAATTTCGTCAAGCTGCTATGACATCTCCAGTATCTTAAAAAACTTTAGCTTTGAATGTGGTTATTTCCATCTTCTCATACTCAAACAATCATACTAGAAAGCAACTGAAAGTTTGACGAGAAAGACTCAATATTACGATTATTGTAACAACCGTAGAAATGCCAGAGAAACATGTTAAATGGACGTCCACAATGAAAAATGCATGATAATAGAAGATGAACTAATTCCAGTGGTAGTTTTGGAGGAAGAAGAGGAGGTTACAGTAGTGGTCCAAGAGCATACCACACAACTGATGAGGGGGAGTCTCAACCTACATCATCATCATCACCTAATGTTTCTCTTCATGCATCTCAATTCCAACTGAAGCAAATGATAAAGAATTATGCTAGAATATGTCTTTTAAGGAAATTTTTGTTGGGTCTTGTTCTTTGGCTCAATTAGGTAATATGGATAACTTCGGTACTGCATACAACTCTATGTTGTGATAAATCTAAGGATTCTCAGATTATCAATAATGGAGCAACTGATCACATGTCTACCGTGTCTAATATGTTCTCCACTTATAATTCTAGTCCTAGTAAACCTGTATTTTGATAGCCGGTGGATCCCCATATATTGTCTCTGGTAAAATAATATGATAACTAACTCCATTTCCATAATCTTTCTTGCAGTCTCCACTCTATCAGTAAGATAACCAAATCTTAAATTAATGTGTTGTGTTACATTCTTAGACTCGCATTGCGTTTTTCAGGACCTTCTCATGGAAAGGTTATTCCCCATGTTGTTTTCAGAACGTGTGTTAACTAGACATAACCATGTTCTATATCATTTAATCATGAATAAAGTTTAACGCCATTTGTTATTATATACAGTGATGTTTTGGGTCCATCTCGTGTTTTTCTAGTTCTTTTGGTTCTCGCTGGTTTGTTACTTTCATTGGTGATTACTCTAGAGTTTTTTGGGTGTATTTATTGAAAGAAAAAAGCGATGTTCATTATATCTTAAATATTTTCTAAAAATTTGTCCATACCAAATTGATATTAGATATTAAGACCTTAGAAATAACTTAACAAGACATTAGTTTTTTGGATCAATGTAAAACTAAAGAAAACAGAAACAAGATGCACTAAAAGAAACAAGAAAGACACAAGATTTAATGAGGTTCGACAATACACCTACGTACACAAGCGGCTACGATCCACTCTTATTATAGAACCACTAAATAGAGAATTAAACACTTAAAGATTAATAACTCTCTATGAACAAAAACATTTTATACCCTCTCTCTTGAGAATAATTGTGAAGACTCTCTCTTAATTGTTGTGTATTTTTCTTATGGCTTCTACACCTATTTATACAGGCCACAAACTTGGATACCAAGTATATGATATATACTAGGAAACCAAACATAGCAAAAATTATGAAACCCCTAACTTAGCCAAATAAGGAAACCCCTAGAAGATTCTAGATTGTTCTTGAACCTTCCTAAAACATCGACAATATCTTACAATTCTCCACCTTGTCGATGTTTCCGTTAAACTGGGTTGATCTTCAAACAAGTTAATCATAGCCTAAAACGCCCCTAAGGCCTCAACAACGAGCAATATTGATCAAGATGAGACATCTCTCAAACTTGACCTTCGGAGCGACCTTCGTCAACATACCTGCTGGATTATCTTCAGTATCAACTTATAATATAGAAACTTATCCACTATCAACCACTTCTCGAACTTTATGATAAAAAAAATCAATAAGTCTGGTACGTGCATGAAAAACTTGCTTCTTTGCTAGATGGATAGCACTTTGACTATCACAGTTCACAACAACACTTTTTTGTATATTCCCCAAGTCTCAACTAAACTACGAAGCTACAATGCTTCCTTAACCTCCCTTGCCACAATAATATGCTCTGCCACCGTAGTAGACAAAGCTACAATTGATTGTAACATAGACCTCCAACTGATATGTCCTCCACTCAACGTAAAACAATACCCCAAAGTAGAACGACACCTATCTCTATCACCAGCATAATATGAATCAACAAATCCACATACTTTCAAACTCTGCTCCTTCTCATACACTAAGCCAACATGTAAGGTCTCTTTAAGATATCTCAACTTCCCTTGACCGCGTACCCATGTGCTCTCTCAGGATTAGCCATATAACGACTAACTAACCCAACTACTTGTGCAATATCTGAACGAGTACAAACCACAACATATATCAAAGAACCTACCGTATTAGCATAAGAAATCTTTGACATAAACTCCTTCTCCTCAGTTGCAGTAGGATATAGCTGACTAGATAACTTAACTGTATGCGATAATGGAACACTAATAGCTTTGGAGTTATGCACTCCAAAACGACGAAGAATCTTCTCAATTTCCAATTACCAAGAATCTTCTCAAGGACTAAAGCTATGGTTTCGATCAGGAATTGCCATGATCTGCCTAAAACATAAAATAACAAGAAAATTACTTCAGCAAGAAAAAAATAAGATTCATCAGGTTTTGGTTTATTAATCAACAAATTAAACTTACTGGTGTTCTCGTTGCTGTTGCCGAAAAGAAAATTACTTCGCTCCAGAAGAACAACGGTGAAACTAAGGTTATGATGGAATAATATTCTCAGTATTATCAAGATATATATACATATTATATGTGAGAAAAGTTTGGAAACATTGGATAATGAGAAAAAGGGAAAAAGAAAGAGAAGGACGTGCTTACCTTGTTCCTAGCCGGTGACGCCCCCTCACTGCTACCACCACCATCTTTCTTTGCAAACGAGCAAAAACCAAAAGAAGAAGCGATGTTATATAAGAAAGAAGAAAATATCAGTATATATAGGTGTTAAGCTTGAAGAATCCTTGTCCAACTGGGAAACCTAAAAGAAAAGAAAAAAAAAGTGGCGCCAATTACCTTCCTTCTCGTCTGTGGCCACGCTCCCTCTTACCCACGGTGAAAATAATGCTTCTAGCAGGAACAAAGGCACCTACTATTCCCAACCAAGTTTCGCGCTAAGGGGTGTATATCTCACTATCCAAGAAGCTAAGTATATCTTCTTCTACTCTTAAAATTCTGTTGATGGTGGATTTTTGACGAAGGAGAAAATTGTAATATTGCTTTTGGCCTAGCTGCAGAAGCATGAAATAAATATGTATAAATTCCTGACCCGACATCAGAATTAATACATATTGTTATCTTACATTCCACAAGAGAATTGAGAATGCACACTCAGCTCCTAGCTAAATTAGCCATGTAGCTCTTTTTGTATACATATGCGCCATAGAAATTTCAGAGCCTTACTCAACTAAATCCTCGTTATTTCATGTGCATCCATGCAAACTATTTGTATAAAACAGAATTTACTGATTATACAAAATTACAAACATTCAGAATAGAGGCTACGCCATATCTGAATAAAAAAGCTAATTAGATGCATACCATCTAATTGAAGATTCGCATCAAGCATTGTCTCAAGTTGCAAACTTCCACAACTGAATCTCTTGAAAATGTTCTGTATGCACTGCATAAATGCTAACATTAAATCTCATACAATTGAGAAACCCTAATCAGGCCATAAATATGGCAGGACATTAACGAATGCAAAAGCTAGTGGTGCATAAGAAATAACCATGACACTAGCAAGTGCCATCCTTATCGAACCCTAGCCACATTCCCAACACTAATGAGTAGCACACACATGTGCCAAAAGGCTAGAAAAGGTAACAAAGCCAACAAAGCCAATACGCCAAACGGCCAACAACTAGCACCGGGGAAGAAATGGGCTAGCACCAGCAGTGCTAATGCCTGGGCTAACTAGTTAGCGCTGCCAGTAGCGCTATCCGCCTTGCTAGCATAAGCGCTAACTTTCACCTCTTTTTCCTTTGCGCGTCTTCTAGCCATTCACTCTTGCACCTAAGCTCGTGTTAGCATTATCCTTTGATATTAATGCCAATACTAAACCATTACCATACCGAGTTGGCACAAACTCATTTATAGCATTATCTTCACTACACCATTTTTGCATATTAGCAACAAAAATTTGCAACAACTTTTAAGCCGTTGATAATTAGGAACTAAATTAATAAAGGGTGTGAACCGTTACGAAATTTACAATGGCTATATAGATGTTACAATGCGTAACGACATATTAAACCCCCTGTGCGACCTGTTCGTGTGCAAAGCAACACCAGCTGTTTTGGTTTGACTGTTCAAGAACACTTTGACTATGTTTCCGCCCAAATATTTATTTTGAGAATAAATGGAAAGATAATTTCACCCATTTTTTCACACAAGCGGGATTTTTCCCTCTCTAACTATTTGTACGATTTTTTCTCAACCACATACCTTATTTACCTTCTCTTTATCCTTCTATTAGACCTATATCTAAAAATCCCCTGAAGAAAATCATCAATATTGCCATCAATACTCACCAACTGAAGCTGCGTGTAAGTAGAGGTCATTTAATTCTAGATCTGGTATTTAATATGTTAGATTGAGATTTAGGTCTGGTATCATTTTTGTCATTCTAATGGCTTTCACTTGTTTCATCTTTTCAGTTGGAAGCACAAATCTTCATGATTCTGCTAGCTCTGAGACATTTAGGTATAATTTCTTCTTTCTTCTTTCACTGATTTGCTCTATCTAATGGTTTTGATTTCAGAAATTTTAGGTTTTATTTAGGGTCAGTTGATTTGTTGTGAGATCTGGTTGTTTATTAAGTTTGGTTTGTTCTGAGATTTGGGTGTTTGATGATTGTTTATTTTATAGATGGTGTTGATTTGATTTTATAAATTTTCTCACTTCATTCCCTGTGAGGTGTTTTTTATTTTTGATTTCACTTTTATACTTGTATGAAATTCAGTACTTCAAATTCAATTTCTTGCAATATGCTAGCAAAAATTCTGAAGCTTTAATCAATTATATAAAAATTTAAACTTCAGTTCCCTGTTTCGTGTTTTAAACTTGAGTTCTATGTATGAATAACAACACAGGAAGAATAAGTATTTGATAGTTAACTGTGATAGGTATTTGATGTGGCTTCCTAACATAGATATCTTTTTTAGGAATCACCAGCATAGGATAATGAACTATGATAAGGGATGAATGAGTTGTACCCGTAAATATTCTCGATACATACAAGGTGTAGGGTCATTCATATATTTAGTGAATAAATATGGTGGTGGGAGCGCCGATAAGGACTGGTTTACTTATCATAGAACTTGGTTGCTCGCTGCGCGACTTTTGCTCTCCATGTGTAATTGGCTCTCCAATAAATAGGTCGCTCTACCAATATGGATTATTCCAAAGCCCTTATAAAAATCTTTGAATATGAATTCTCTTGCAATCTTATTTTAATCACAAGGTGTTAGATCTACGAACCTAATATAGTGCAACACTTACTTGAGAGTTGCTTCTTATTACCTTTTTAAGTAACTTCTTTTTCTTTCAGCGGATCGTAAAAGCTAGCAGTCTTAGCTAAGCCTCTACTGTATTTTCATGCCCTTGTTGACACTGCAAGAATGGTAAAGGATTGCAGTCACTTGGTGAAATTTTATTTCATTTGCTAAGAAATGGTATTGATTTGACGTATACTATGTGGCGTTTTCATAGGGAAAGCTTAGTAGTAACTGAGAGTGTAAGAAATGCAGTTGAAAATATAGGAGGAGATGTAGGAGTTGTAGCTGAAAATGTTAATCCTATTGTCGAACCTAATGTAGAAGGTCTAGATGAGAATGACATGCTGCATAGTAGGGTTCACATTAATGCTGGAACCTTTCGCAACAAGAAACGTAAGTATGTACATGATCGTGCTAGAGAACCTTTGTACAATAAATGTCTATTAGGAAAGACAACATTGTTTGTTGCTACAAAAGTGAATGACATTAAGATCCAATATGGAATGTCAGACAATGGTGTCATTGCATTGTTAGAACTGACGAAGGAGTTGCTTCTGGAAGAAAACACACTGCCATCTAAGTACCCTGAAGTAAAAAAGATGATCCAAGAATTAAGGATGGACTATATAACCTATGATGCTTGCATAAATTATTGCATTTTATATTGGAAAGATAAAAGTGCATTGGCTAGGTGTCTTGTTTGTCAAGAATCTAGATATAAGTTAGTTTTCAATGAGGAGAGGCAACTTACTAAGGTTTCTCAAAAGACGCTTAGGAATTTTCCATTGATTCCAAGGTTGAAGAGGTTGTACAGTGTGGAATGCATAGCAGAGGCAATAATAACTAGAATGAAAAAAACGGGAATGTAAAGGTATTCTATAGCTCAGTCATGCATTGATGTTATGCGTCATCTAGTGGATTCTTCAGCTTGGCAATGTACGGATAACTTTTTCCCGGAGTTTGCTAAGGAACCACATAATGTTATCCTTGGGATATCAACGGACGAGTTCAACCCGAATGGATGTTTCGGGGCAAGTCACAGTTGTTGACTGGTAATTGTACAATCTTACAATCTACCTCCTTCCATGTGTTTGAAGAGGGATTTCTCTATGTTGTTTTTGTTGATATCAGGCCCTAGAGCACCAGTTAAAGACATTGATGTCTATTTAGAACCTCTAGTAGAAGAGTTAGTATTGCTACGGAATGAAGGTGTACTGACATATGACATCTTTAAGAAATATGAATTCGTCATGAAAGCAAGGTTGTTATGGTCTATTCATGATTATCCGGCATTAGGTAATTTATCTGGATATGTAACCCATGGGTATTTAGCTTGTCATAATTATGGAGAAGGAACTCGTTCTGACTATCTATCATTTAGTAAGAAAATATGTTATATGGGACACCGCAAATGGCTACCTGCGAAACACAAGTACCGAGATGATAAAACAAATTTCGATGGAGTGGCAGAGCACAGTACAACTCCATGGCCACTGACTGGATTATAGGTTCAAGCGATGCTAGCTAATATGAAAACCAAACCAGGGACAAAAAAACAACCGAAAAAAACAAGTAAGAAACGTAAACAAAGAGGTGCAGAGGACAATGGAATGAATGAGGGAGATGAGAATAAGTTTAGGACCACTCATTGTTTTCTCGAAGGTCTATTCTATATGATTTCCCAAATTGGGGTTTAAATGCCATCCGACATATTACAGACGTGATGCACACAAAGAAGAACATTATTGAACATCCTATTACCACTATAATGGGAAACAGCAAGTCGAAAGATAGTCCTAGTAAGATTTGTAAGCCATGGGGATTAAAAGTAAATTATGGTTGAAAGAGGATGATGTGATTGGTAAAACAACGATGCATGACGGTGCTTTCGCCATGACAAGAAAGGAGAAATTACTTTCTTTACAATTCTGAAGAACTTAAGGGTGCGAGTAGTTTCTCTTCCAATCTTCCCAGATGTGTCAGTATTAATCCTCCAGAGCTAAAGAAATTTAAGTCTCACGATTACCACGTCCTCATGCAGTATTTGCTGCCATTGTTGGTCCATACAACTACCTCAATGCCTAAAGATCTGAAAGTTGCTCTTCTCCGGATTAGTATATTCTTCAGGATTCTATGCGCAAAGGTTATCAACAGAGGACATCTTCTAAAAGATAAAACTAGTATGGTGGAAGCAATTTGTGTGCTAGAAAAACATTTTTGTATTTTTTCTTTGTTATAAGTATCCAACTGATGGTGCATTTGGACGATGAAGCTTTAATTTACGGCCCGATCAAAATTAGATGGATGTATCCCTTTGAAAGGTAAAATCTACACCTGACTTTGTTTTTTAATGTATAAAATGAGAATTGTGCTGAGTTTTGAACCCTTTCTTACTGATCTTTGTAGGCTAATGATGGGTTTCAAAGTAATGGTGCGCAATAAAAGGTTCATTAAGGGGTGCATTGACAGAGGGTACACCACGCCAGAAGATAGTTTATATTGCATGGAGGAAATGTCAAACAATGGTGAAGGTACTCACAAACATACTCGACCAGCCTTTTTAAATGATGATGATGAGTTTGCCGATGAGATGTTGTCAAGTAGAGACAAGGATATTACATTAACTACGATACAGTTTGAACAAGCTCGCAACTGGATCCTATCTAAGTATGTTGGAATAGATGACTGGAAAAGGTAGATATTTTTAGTTTCAGAGAGTTAAGTTGTTGTATGATTATTGGGTTTATCGATATGAACATTCTTGTATTGTTCTTTGATTGCATGAAGTATGATGCGTATGTTAGAAGCAATAAGTCTCACCGTCAGAAAAATCGTTCGTCCTAGCCTCCCTCAAAGAGTTTTTTGTTATGGTTACGCGACGAGGTAATGTGAACAACTGAATTGCTGTATAGTAGAACATGCTGATGGCTTTGGTTCTGAAATGACTCATACATGTTCATCAACATTTGTTAGAAGCCAATGATGTTGATTCAACACTTTGGCGACTAGTTCAGGGACCTCTCTTCAAGGCACAGTCGTATAATAGATACCAAGTCAATGGATTTGTTTTTCGCCCACAAGATTATGATGACCGAATGGTATGCCAAAATAGTGGTGTACGATGAGAGCAATTACGAGACATAGAGAGAAGTCCACGAACAGAAATTACATCGAAGCAGAAGTAGTTTATTATGAAGTAATTAAGTAGATTATCAAGTTAAACTACATGGAATTTGAAGAAACAGTATTCTATTGTGATTGGGTCAGGATTGAAGAAAAGACTAAAGGGTGCACGGTTGATTCAAACTCATACTTGATAAAGGTTAACTTGTCTAAGATGAAAAGTATTGATAGAGTGCAGGATTAACCCTTTATCATTGCATCTGAAGCAACCCAAGCATTCTATTCAAATGATCTTTCTATTGAGGGATGGTCCGTAGTTTTACATATTATGCAGCGATTAATATTGAAGTTCCCACTACTTATCAGTCTGTGCTTGTTAAGAATGAGATTTTAGAAAAACTTATATGTGCCAATTTGGTAGTTTAAAATGATATGACTACCACCGTGTCTATTCTGCAGCTTTATCATTGGCACAATCTGAATACATTTTTCTTATTTAAGAAGTTCCATTGTTATGTTTATGTGCATTGTGACATGGTTGTTATAGGTTTTATGACAATCACATTATGATGTTGTTAGTTTACATGTTATTATGGCATCCGAAGTGGAGGTAAATGAAAATGGACTTCCCGTTTCCGCCAATGCAACAAAACTTGGCCACCGTAACGGAACATTGGTTCGTACCATGTGCCTGTTTCGTACAAAACCTGGAAGCATGTACCTCAAAAGTACAAAGACGATAGTGTTCACAATAGTGTTAACTGTGTTTTGAAGGAGTTACAGATGATTTAAGCCATTAGTTTTGCTTTTCCAGAGAGTATTTGATTTACTTGAGACTTCAAAGATAACTCTGGTAAAGTCGATGCTTGATCCATGGAGGAGGTTTAAGCATGAGCTACGAGTAGAGTATTATGATTTATATACTACTCACGAAGAAAGGATTATAATACTCCTGCAAATGTAAAAGCAAAAGACTGAGTAACATTTTGTGAGCATGAAAACAAAGAAAAAGCATCTCAAAGTAAAGCTGATCATAAGAGGAAAAGGACAACTATATGACTACTCTCATACCTCCGGTCGCAAACCTCATAGCTTGGTGAAATCTAAACTGTTATGTATAGTTTAATTTTAATAATGCTTCATTTCAACTCTTATTGACAATGTTCATATCCAGCGACTCATTATATTTGTGTGTTAGGAGAGCGAGAATTCTGGAGTAGAAGTCAGCACCTCCGATGTGTGGGTAAAATCTTATATAAAATAGGGTGGGGAAATTTTACCTAGTGCGCAACCATACTTTGTAAGTCAGCTTTTTTTTCCATTTGTAACATGTCTTCTTAAATTATACATATACCCGTTATCGTGATTTATAACTTACAGAACGTTATGCTCGACACTACATACCGAGCTTCAGAAGAAGCAACAATAGATCAAGGAGTTGCAGGATATGGGTACTTTGCCAAAATATATAAATACATTGGATGAAGAATTTAGAAAGGATTCTAGGGGAAGGGTTCGCGCTGTTGGCCATGTTTCTCGTTCACAAGTTGATAATTCTGCTCATGCGTGTGCTAAAGTATATGAACTAAAGTCTAAGGATGTAGTTCTCATGTATAAGGTGGATGAAATAGGTGGTAAGATGGAGGTTCTGATCGACGGGTTTGGAACATTATGTCATGTTGTGAAGGATATTCAAGCTGCAATTCCTTCATCATTTGTTGCGTCAAACAGTTCACATGCTCAGGGGTGTTCATCTGGTCATGAAGTTGCTTCACTTCCTCACGCAGTTCACCTGCTAACTTAAGTTCACCTGGTGACAACATATCTCCAGCTCGATCGACAATAGGTTCTGGTATGCAGCAGTGTTCATTGCTTCACATGGAGGGTGAAGTCATCGCAACTGATAAACTTTGTACTGGTGCTTTAGGAAAAATGGATCACAGCTCGCCTGTACCATCTACTCTTGCAAAGGTGTTGCTAGATCACATTCTTATTCCAACCGAATTGACCGTAAAAGCTAACAAACTTGCGACGACCTTTCAAGATGTTAAATTGGAGGATTTGTCGTTCATCCAAAGATGTGCATCAAATATGATTAGAAGGGTGGATCTATTTTTTTGGAGATATGTTATGCTTCATGGATATCTCAGCCATCATCTATAGCGAATACAAACGACTAGCATAAATGTCTTTTATCTTTTTTGCTTTTGTTTTCACTTTTGTACTTATGCTGAATACGCCGACATGTAATCCCTTATGCATTCGTGCATAAGGAAGACTCTTACACACTTGTTCTTATAGGAGACTCTTATGCAGTTGTGCATAAGTATTTTACAATCTACCTGAAAACAACTTTAATATATATATAGAGCATTTTACTTTTAAATCCCCTTGTTTCTATTTCTATTATTGTAAGTATGTGTGGTTTTTTTTCCAGTTATATGTGATTGGGTGGTGACTCCAGTTAAGGCCAATTGAATCACAAGTACCCATCCGTGGGAATATCAATCCCTTAAGTACTTCATCTATTTGTGATTATCTTTTCAAGTTTACATCGCCGAATATTAACCTTTAGTATACTTTCTTGCTAGGTATTATGCTTAATGACCACTATTGTTGGGTGAGAAGTGAACTACAGGGGGGTTGGGATCAACTTGTGCCTCAGTGTGTATGTTTCAGTTAATCTTAGCAGGTTAAGTGCTTCTTTATACCCCTGAATCCCTTTATCTGTCAAAATACATGTTTGTTTTATTATTATTGGTTGTTGTTTAGTCATTTTTATTATATCAACTATTCTCATCCAAAACCACATTCAATTCCTCACTCACAAATTTTGGTGGATACACATGGGTTGAATCACGGCGGCTATATTTTCGTCTTCATAATCTCAGTAAGTTCTGAATTCCCCATTTGGTATTTATGTTTCTGCTGTCTCTGAAAATGGAGATATGAAATTCTCTCATACTTATATCTCTATAGAGTATAATGATTGTTAAACTTGTGAACTTATATCTCTGTTTTTTTATGTTATAACAGAGTCCTCATACAACAACAAATATGAAACTCACACTCCTTGATCCCAGGTATATATGTGTTTGAACTGAATTTTTCTTTGTTATGGTTGGACTTATCATTCTTTAAAAACTTAACACCTTAGGAAATGTTTCCATGCTTTCCTAAGTTTTGTCTGTGGTTTTTTCAAATTGAACTTAGAATTGAACTTAAAATTGAACTCAAAACTTAATTTCACAAATATGTTTATATGCTTGCCTAAGTTCTTCCTGTGGTTTGTTCAATACCCATTTAATGTTGTTGATGGTGAGTTTTTGACAAGGTAGAAAATTGTAATACTCCCCTTGTAATGTTGTTTTTTTTCCTAGCAGCAAAAGCGTGAAATAAATATACATTAATTTCTGACAAACATCAGAATTATGAGTACTTCTATCCTACATTCTGCAGTAAAATCGAGAAGGGATATTCAGCTCCTGGCTAAATTATCCTTGTATCTCTTTTGCATACATATGCACCACAAAAATCAATTAAATCCTCGTTATTTCATGTGCATCCATACGAAATACTTATATAAAACAGAAAATACTGGTTATACAAAATTGTGAATATTCGGGGCGACGCCATATCCGAATGGAACCGCTAATTAGATGCATACCATCTAAATTGTAGAGTCGCACCAAGCATAGTTTCAAGTTACAAAATTCCGCGACTGAATCTCTTGAAGATGTTCTGTATGTATTGCACAAAAGCTAGGCATAAATGCTAAAATTAAATCTCACAAGACTGAGAAACCCTAAACAGACCATATTCATGGTCAAAAAATTAGCAAATGCCTACGAAATAGGCAATGGCCCTGGCATCGACAAGTACATTCCTTAGTAAGCCCTAACCACGCTCCTAGCACGTACGCGTCAAAATAACAAAGCTACACAGGAGCTAACAAAGACAACAAAGGCAACAAAGCCACATTAGAATCCAGAAAGAAGCGCTATCGGTAGCATAGAGCTAGCACTAGCAGCATAGAGCTAGCACTAGCGCTAGCCGTAGCAACAGCGCATGTTGCGCTGCTGTCATGCTCTGTTCTGCTTCCATGCTCTGCGCTACTGTCGTGCTCTGGGTTCTGTTGTCATGCCATGCTCTGCGTTGCTGCTGCGCCATGCCTTGCCGCTGTCGTGCCATGCCCTGCTGCTACTGCAGTCTTCCACATTTGTGCTAGCAACACCCCATTGAGCCAATAAGCATTTATATGCGCCATTGTTGCTAGGAACAAATTACATGCTACAAATACGCTATGAATATGCTATTTCCATACTAAGCTTACTAATATCATTATTTTACAATAAGACTCATGGCTTTGAATCCATGACTCCACTAACTCCTACGAGACATCAAATCATATTACATAGGGGGATTAAACATGGGGTTTTATTCTGGTGGTTACAACAACATGGGCGTAGCAACACCCCATGACAAGGAAGTTCCAAAGTAAGTTGTAAGTTAAAGCGGTTGAAAAGATAGTGGAGTAATGATCTGGAAGTTTCCAGAAACTTCCCAAGACAAAGTGGACGGTTATTCCCACAACCTCCATCTCTCCATCTCCCCACAACCTCCACTACTTTACAAGGGATAATATGTGTTATCAATCACTATAAATAGGCTACTTAGCCCATTTCACAGAATAGAACGAAGAACAGATAAAAATCATTCTCACAATCTATGTTATTCTTCATCTCTACACACCATTCAACACACACAAATTTCTTCAACTTTCTTTGCTTCCCTCCTCTAAGATCAACCCATCTCCTCCTTTGTAACCGAAGCAACACGTAAACAAACATTCTTCTTGTTTGGATTCGTTTTGTACGATTTTTATCCTTGAACCTAAAGAGTAATTCAATAGTATATTGTTTTTCTTAGGAGCCTTTTTTTAGGTACAAACAATTGGCGACCACATACAGAGATCAACCTTTCGGTAAAAAAGATCAATTATTCAAAAAATAGTGGATCTTAGGTCAGGTTCAACAACCAATCCCAATTCAAGTTCAACAGCCGCTGCTAATACCGGAAATACCGGTGGTGGAACTCCAGAGATTATTCCTCAAAACACAACCACTAAAAATACCAAAACTTCTCTCCGTAACAATGAAGGTGCCAAAGAGAAGGAGCAGGCGTCACCAACCATAGCGGATTTTATGAAGCGACAAGAGACCTTGGCTGAAACTCAAGTATCCATGGCCACCACTCAGAAAGAAGATCTTACCTTCCTTAAGACTTTAATGGAACAGTTAACACCGGAGCAACGTCATCGTCAAATGGATCAAACCAAGAACGCAACCGACGACGGTCCCAACACGTCAAAAGCTAATGCCTAAAGAGATAATGAGGTGTAGATCATCACCAACCATGTACCAGAAAAGAGTCAACAATAATAAAACTTTTTCACTCGTGAAGATATGGAAAGGCACTGCGAAATCGTGGAAATGAAGATTCATCTTCATTCCATCAACACCAACCCCCTTACCCCAATAGAAATTCAGAGGGTTGTACTGCCGAACAGATATTCATCCCCTCCATTCTCATTGTACGATGGCACCGGAAATGCTCGAGAACATGTTTCTTGATTCTTAGAGTCACTAGGAGTGCATGAATATAATCAAGTGTTACGACTCAAAGAATTCTCGAAATATCTTACGAAAAAATCCTATACTTGGTATAACAACCTCGCTCCAAACAACATCTCTAGTTGGTCTCATGTGGTCAATATTTTTTATCAAAAGTATTTCTTCGTCTCTGATGATATCACTCTTTCGGATTTGGGAAGAATGTTCCAGAGAAATAACGAGCATCCTAACGACTATGTAAAGAGGTTCAGGACACAAGCTCTTGACTTCCATGAGCAGAACGTGACTGAGCAACAATTGGTGGAGCTTTGCATTAATAGTATGATTCCTGTCTATCGTGCCTTGTTAGAAAATTTACGATTTCAAACCTTCTATGAGCTACATGAGGCCGCCAAGAGATCAAAAACACTTCTCTAGCCTTGTTGGAAAGGGAAATGCCATCCAGAGAAGAAAGTCATGGAGACACCCGTGGAAGTAGACGTCTGGTGAACAAACAACACTCTATCCAGCACTCCATATGTGTTGTCACTGATGAATGAGCCAAGAGGAAATCATCACCTCAGTCGGCATCACATGCCAAGCGTAGTGCATCTGCCCCGGCGACAACACCGACACCAGCTCAAGGACAAGTGATGTGATTTTAAAATAGTGGTAAAAGGTTCGATACTCAGACTTGTGAAGCTTCGATTTTTTCAGACCTAATTTTTAATAACTAAAAATAAAGAAAATTAAAATAAAGTTGATTTAAAATTGATGGGAAGAACTAGGACCAAGGATTCCACCATTCGCCAATTTTTTAAGTGATAAAAATCTTGCAAATCCTGTATTCAGTTTAATCAAAACATTGCCAAAGTTAGGTTTTCAAAATAATAGTTGTAAATCATAAGCATGAGACATCAAAAGCTCTAAACCCAGCATGACTCATCAAAAGAAAACACAAGTAATTGATAAAAACCATTTTTTCCAATTTTAATTCAAAGCAAATAATTATAAAAGAATTGCAAAAAATAAATAAAATAAGAATTATCACTTTATTATTGGAAAAATAGCTTCCTCCATCGCCCCAGTGATGGCGGTTAGCTCATTGTATCGGAAACACCCTCAAAATAGGTTTTCGTAGCTCAAAAAGTGTTTACAATGATGAAATAAAAGTAACACAGAAGAAAAGACACGCTTATAAAAGCGTTATAGATGATGTTCTCTGCGTTACAGAAGAAAGAAAAGAAAACAGATAGAAAAGAACGAACTTCAGGCGCTTCAAAAATATGACTGAATCAGCGACAACTTCAGCGACAGTTTTCTCCAGCCTTATGTTCTTCTCGTGTTCTTCATTTGCAGAAAATTGGTTTTTCCTGAACTCTTTTCGGTGATCTGTGCATAGCTTTACTTCGATTCTCTTTGGTATTTATAGGTTTAGGTAACCCTAATACATCATCCTTAATCGATTAGGATGCAAATCCTTATCTAAAACCAACTCTAATCGCATGCAAATCCCAAACAGAGAGTGACTCTGTTTCCGACTCCTGTTATGATTCTCCAGCCATTTTTTCCGGCTAAAACTCTCTGTTGACGTGTGTTTAACTTATTTTGGTTGTTTACTTCACTTGGGTGACTCACAGTAGCTTCCAAATCCCTTAAACTTCGATTCCAGGTCACTCAGAAGAAATTCTTCACGTAACCAAAATTCCCGCCATTTTCAAGTTTTTGAATCTAAAGAAGGGTGCCCCCAATCCAACTGGTGGGTGACTTAAACACTTTTGTTGGGTGCCTTTATCACTTTTCGAGCCGATTTTTTCACAATTATTTATTTCTCGAAAATACCTACAAAGACATAAAAACTCATAAATAGTACAAAATCGAACACTATCAAAATAGATAATCGAGCGCAATTTAGACACAAAAATGTGTCTATCAAATACCCCCAAACTTACTATTTGCTAGTCCTCGAGCAAATCTAATAAAATAAAATAAAATCCTAACTCACTTTCCTAGGAATCGCGACCACATTTAGCATATGTAATAAGCCTTTAAACCCCTAGGTGTCCCTAGTGGACGAGTTTTGTCTCGTGAGGGTTTACAAGAGGTATACCCACAAAACCTTTACTCCAAATTTTAGCTACTCGTGAACGATTGAGGATAGACACTAAACAAGCTATTTAGCTGGCATACTAAATTCTTCGGCTCTGGGAATCATTACCCTATATGAGTCCAATTGATGTACACGAGTTTTTACTCAAGCAAACTAAAATTCATATATAAGAATACAAATCTCTACTCAGATAGTCATTCAACCACAATACTCATCTATCAAATTTCAATCACATGAAAAGATTTAGAAGATTGATGTGGACAAAATGAAGTTTGCGCGTGTTGACTAAGGTGAATGGTCTTTCCCATATTTTTCTGAAGGTCAGTACCAGGATGAATCCTAATGGATTGAGATGCATGGTCTTAATCGTAATACTAATATCGATTCAACTGGTATATACAAGGGTCCCATCGATCAATTTATTGAAAATAAAACAATTATTAAATGTAATGACAACATGATTGGATCAAATTGAATCCAAGCGCATGGTCCTTATCAGCATCATACATGATAGTTCCCATGGATCCTGCGTTTCACGCTTGCTTAGACGATGAAGACAAGGAGAACACACACATATTTCTATCAAAGTGTCAATACTCGAATTTTTTTTTTTATATATTCTAAATAATCTCAAACACTCTACTCCATCCTGGCGGTGATAACAATTCGATACTGGTGCCCCACCAAATCACTTAGAGAAACATAAAAATTACAAAAATAAAAACAGAAGGTGATATGGTTGAGATAGACTTCGAGATATGGTGACAAGAATCATGTTATTTCTAACACCTGAACTCTGTCCTTTTATGAATAGACCATTTAACTGGGCACACCAATTCCTATAGAAAAAGAGCTAAGTTTCCATCTACCTAGAATGGTTAGTGTCATCCTGAATTGTTCAGAAGTTTCTAGACTTTGGAGTTTCATATTTCATTAAAAAGTTTCTCCCTTACCCCCAAACTTAAATCTGACGTTGTCCTTAATGTTTCTAAAGATGAATAATTAAAAGCATGAACAAGGAGAAACAGTTACCAATCGAAGGAAAGGAGTTAAGGAAAGATATTACCGTGTCGCATGAGCATGGGTTACCTCCCAAGAAGTGCTAAGTTTAAAGTCTTCAGCCAGACTAAGAAAGAATTAGTCACCTTATAAAATCATATAGCAATAGCCGGAAAAACTATGGGTCATCTGAATCAAATAGTGATATCACAAATAAGACGAAACTGCAACAGGCCAAGAAAATGAACAAACCGAGCACACCCTTATCTAGTTTTCTGTTTAAGACAACTACTTCTAGCTTTGGTTCAGGTTCAGGCTCTATAAAAGGATCTAGGTAAAATATTTTCATGGGATGGATTTCCTCATAGGCAGGATCAACAGAATCAGGTTGTAGAGTCTGTAATAACTCAACTAAGAACTTAGAAGAACATAATAATAACCTGAATAATTGTGGATCCTCAAAATCAATCATATTTGACTCACACAATTGAATACTATGAAGGTAGTCATTCTTAAAAAAATGTGTCGATTCTAATTCCCTAAAGTAATTAGGCTTAGTTTCAAAACTTAATAACTGACACATTTGAAATTCAAACGTTCCCACATATGGAAGAAAATATTTTGCTGGGAAAACAAAGTCAATCTCGGTATTATCGCCTAGGTAAACCACATCGACCAGAAGATGGGTTCCTAACAACTGAGCTTCTTTCGGGACATCACCAGGCTCAGGAAATATAGTTTAAGGATGATCTTGTAAAATGGTAGAGGTGCATATGTCAAGTCCCAAGTTAGGGACTTTAAGTAGGGATACTTGACAATCACAAGAATCATCGGTACCCAAAACTTAGGGTTGACATTACTCTCAGATGGACTAGAAACTATTGGTTGGATTGTAGAGTCGTTAAGGTCAGAAATACACTTAGCTTCCTCTATAGAAGGAAATAAGGTAGAACTATAAACTGGTAGAATTCATACTCATTTTTTTTATATATTATAAGTGTCCATCAAAGGTGCAGAATCTAACAAAACATTCACCTCATTAATCACACTATCATCGTCAACATAAAATCTAAAGTGGGCTAGGCATTTTCTAATGGATCTTCTAGCAAAGTATTTGGTAAAGATTTCTGAACTGAAGTACTAGTTACGTTCACTTCTTCTAAATCATAGATCTCGCAAGAAGGTTGTCTACTCATATTAAATAGATTCAGTTCAATAGTCATGTTACCAAAAGAAAAATTAATTATTCCATTTCCATAATTGATAACGACATTATATGTAACTAAAAAGGGACGACCTAAGGTCACTGGAATTTGATCCTCTGGGAGCTGAAAAGGTTGGGTGTCTAGGACAACAAAATCCACTGGGAAAACTATTATATCAACCTGGATCAAATCGTCCTCTATCACATTAAAATTCTCTATAAATCTATCATCTTCGTCAGAGACTATTTTCTTCGAATCGTTAGACTATAAATCACTAGTCTCAGGACAAACTCGTTCCTCCAAAATATCAGGAACATGCAAGTCCTCTGGGTATTTGGATGCAAAGTGATCCAACAAAACTTGAGAAGCACACAATTTTAACCCTGAATTAGGAAACTTTTGGAAGTCTAGGGGTCGAGAAACAACCTCTAAGTCGGGTGAATGATCTTGTGAGATAGATTCATATATGGAATTAGGAAAATCATCTACACAATCATCCACCGGGTCATCTATATATTCTGTATGGAACAGAGAGTCACTACAAGATTGATCATCATCATCAAATAACCTCTGGCATTTCAGAACTCTCAATCTTTGTTCCAAACTAAGTGGTCTGTGTTTATAATACTTCTCATATATCGTTAGGGGTGATTCTTCTAGAGAGGTACTAGCTTGCAACTTCTCGAGGGCATCCTTCAAAGAACTCGAATTTTTCTTCTTTTCCCGTTCATATGATTGGTGCGCGTACGAATAGTAATTGGGGCCTCCATGGTATGAACCATAACCTTCAGAAGGTTGGTAGTGGTCCCAAGTACTATCCACACTATGGTCATAGTAAGGGTAATGTTCGTTTTGAAACTCAGTCGGATATTCATTGTATTGGCTATCGTAATACCAGTTCGACATTTTCTAACAAAAATTTCCTAATAAGCTTACAAAAAATCTAAGAAAATAAATCCTAACAGGAAGGGGTTCTAAAGATACACAAACAAGGCCGACTCAACCAAATCAAACCTACTGAATCTAGCAAACAAAAAACATGATGGCTCCACTTAGATTGTTTCTAGACCAGCTTTTATTCTTCCAAAAGTCAACTAGTTATAATTTTAGAAAATCCCTTAGAATGATCCGAATTAGATTAAGTCGAATAGAAACAGGATAAGCTCTAAGGAGCTTTGATAACCCTGCCTCTTTGGCAACTTTTCCTTGGGTTACAAGGCGGATCTAATCAAATTAAAATAATCTTCATGAACTTTAAGTTAGCTAACAAAGTAACCAATACAGTCATTTTGAATGATTTTCCAATAAGATTGATACCCTATAGGGCTCTTTCTAGTCAAATTTTAGGATTAGGTTCGCGTAGGTAACGTGTTCCTAAGTCGGGCAGAAAGGATACGGTGATGAAATCCGAACCCTTATCTTATATGGCCAGTTTCTGCCCTTTACTAGAAAAGTAAATTCCGTATTCAAGTCCTCAACATATATGCATTACGAAGGAATACAGAAAACCCACTGACAGGGGATTCGTGGGTGGTTAGATTCTTACCTCCCGTACCAGACGGGCGATGAACCGTTGAAGTCGACTCGGGCCACCAACTCCTGTGTCAATGTACGAACCCTAGGGGCCGAGACAATATAGTAATTGTCGTCCTTCCTGTTGCAGTTTATATTTAAATTACCCTTCCGTAGGGTTTAAAAATAATAATAATGTACAAAGTCCAAAAAGTGTCCAAAAATAAAAGAAAAATTACAAAAATAATAAAAATTTCCTAATACAATTTTCTAAACAAATATAATCTCAAAAAATAAAATCTAATTAAAAATAAAATTCTTTGTCTTCTTTTCCGTTCTTTAAGCTTTAACTTTAACTCCAAGTCTTAATCACCAAAGTCTTTGGCTCTATTTCATTTCAATCCAAAATCCAAAATCCAAAACCTGTAGCAAAAAGAGAAATACCCAAAGAAACGTAAAATAGAACAAAGTAAAAATAAAAATCTAATTACTAACTAACCTTAAAAAAACTAAAAACAAATCTAAAAACAAGTCCGCGTCGGCGGCGCCAAAAATTGATGTGATTTTAAAATAGTGGTAAAAGGTTCGATACTCAGACTTGTGAAGATTCGATTTTTAGACCTAATATTTAATAACTAAAAATAAAGAAAATTAAAATTAGGTTGATTTAAAATTGATGGGAAGAACTAGGACTAAGGATTCCACCATTCACCAATTTTTCAAGTGATAAAAATCTTGCAACTCATGTATTCTGTTTAATTAAAACATTGACAAAGTTAGGGTTTCAAAATAATAGTTGTAAATTGTAAGCATGAGACATCAAAGCTCTAAACCCAGCATGACTCATCAAAAGAAAACACAACTAATTGATAAATACCATTTTTTCCAATTTTAATTCAAAGAAAATAATTATAAAAGAATTGCAAAAAATAAATAAAATAAGAATTACCACTTTATTTTGGAAAATAATCGCCCCAGTGATGGTGATTAGCTCATTGTATTGGAAACACCCTTAAAATAGGTTTTCATAGCTTAAAGAGTGTTTACAATGATGAAATAGAAACAACACAGAAGAACAGACACGCTTATAAGCGTTACAGATGATGTTCTCTGCGTTACAGAAGAAAGAAAAGAAAACAGATAGAAAAGAACGGACTTCAGGCGCTTCAAAAATATGACTGAATCAGCGACAACTTCAGCGACAGTTTTCTCCAGCCTTATGTTCTTCTCGTGTTCTTCATTTGCAGAAAATTGGTTTTTCCTGAACTCTTTTCGGTGATCTGTGCATAGCTTTACTTCGATTCTCTTTGGTATTTATAGGTTTAGGTAACCCTAATACATCATCCTTAATCGATTAGGATGCAAATCCTTATCTAAAACCAACTCCAATCGCATGCAAATCCCAAACAGAGAGTGACTCTGTTTCCGACTCCTATTATGATTCTCCAGCCATTTTTTCCGGCTAAAACTCTCTGTTGACGTGTGTTTAACTTATTTTGGTTGTTTACTTCACTTGGGTGACTCACAGTAGCTTCCAAATCCTTTAAACTTCGATTCCAGGCCACTCAGAAGAAATTCTTCACGTAACCAAAATTCCCGCCATTTTCAAGTTTTTGAATCTAAAGAAGGGTGCCCCCAATCCAACTGGTGGGTGCCTTTAACATTTTTTCTCGGTGCCTTTATCACTTTTCGAGCCAATTTTTTCACAATTATTTATTTCTCGAAAATACCTACAAAGACATAAAAACCCATACATAATACAAAATCAAAAACTATCAAAATAGATAATCGAGCGCAATTTAGACACAAAAATGTGTCCATCAACAAGGCTCAGTCGAGACTCCGCGTTAGTCATAAAGAAGCAAGATGGATCTAACAATCCCAAATTTCGCCTTTCCAATGAAAGAGGTCATCGAGCATCGAGATGCTGGAATTATGGGTACAAAATGGAGTTATCAAGTTACCACCTGTGCGACAGCCGCCTAGCGAAGAGGACATGTCAAATCCAAAGTACTGTCACTTCCACAGATTCGTCAATCACCCCACTAGCCGATGCAATGGCTTGAGACGTATATTCAGAGAAAAGATCGACTCAGGAGAGCTTCGCATGGGGACTGAAGGTGTCCACAAAGATCCACTCCCCGTCAGGAGCTTCAACCTTTCTAGAGACTCCGTCAACAGAAATGTCCAATCCATGATGGAGCGCATATGTGAACGTCTTTACTTATCGAAGGCACAACACCAAGATATCTTTACAACCCTCAATCGTATCATGTCAGGTAAGCGTCTACTCTTTGCCGAAAAAGCTACTATGCATCCCAAGTCCGTTTCAGGAGACATAGTCATCAAACACGATGACAAACATAACTGGGGACTTCTCACCACTGCTTGCCTCAAGGACATCCAGTTCGATCAAGCACTAACTGATACAGGCACCGATATCAATATCATCACTATCAAGACTCTGAAGCCACGCACTCGCTAACTGTAATCAAGAATTCTGAAGAGAAGTCCCTGAGCGCTTACGGCTATATTACTCTTGAGGTAAAAATGGGTGACTTCCGAACGTATGCCAAGTTCCACATCATTAAAGATGATCTAAATTATGATATGGTTCTGGGACGCCCATGGGTCCGTAGCTACATAATGAGAGCAATTAAATCTCCTCTATCGACACCAGCACCTCCAAGACTCTCAAACAATCCATCAAATCCCGAGGAAGACCTATCAAACGAGTTTCGTCGAACAATGAAGTTGGACGTGAAGCAATTACCAAAAGAGGATGTAGTATCATATGTATGAAGGTTTCGCACACAAGTAAGTCATATCCAACAAACTTCTTTGCAACCAGCGATCCCACGTCCCTCAAAGCTTGAGGACTTAACCCGGATATCAACCCTACTCTGACTCGACGATGTGAATGGGAAACTGATCCTTTTCAAAATTTTATCGAATGGGTATAGATTATCTACTAGAGATAACCAAACTAGTAACCTGAGCATTCATAAGACATGCCATGAAGTTAAGGGGCTTAAACCCAATGTCTTACATATCGGAGATACGGTAGAGAAAATCACAGCCTCTCCAGAAGAACCTATCTCATCACCAGAACCATGATCGGCGGTTACTACAAACTTGTTAATACTTACAAGCCGGAAGGGGTGGTCATGCATGGAAAGTGGCTTCCAGATCACAATGCTTGAAAACATTCTATCAGCACCTCGTAATATTTCCCTGTTTTATGCAATATTTGTAATTCCTCCAAAATGTTTGCAACATCTTGCATTCATACTTAGGATTTCAATTTATTAATCAAGCAAAACATTATTTCTTTCAAAAAAAATATATGTCTTTGCAAATCATTCAAAAAAATCCCCACCTACTCAGAAAAAATCCCAAAATAAAACCAAAAAGAGTCATACATCTCAGAAAACCTATAAAATTCAAAAAATCTAGAAAAATTCCTTGGAAACCGGTTCACCACCTTCGGAATACGCCTTATCCAACCTCCCAAAAATCTCAGTAGCAATCTTCAATTCCCAAGAAAGCCTCTCTACTTCATGTCTAGCCTTGGTGACCGTATCCAAACTAGGAGTCATGCCTCCTTCCTGCAAACGTTTCTCAATAGTTTCAAAATGATGAAGAAGCCATGAGACATTAAGCTTAGATACTTCATCCTCATCCAAAGCATTCTTCCATTCTTGAAGCACCATAAAAAAAATATCTCTACAAGGGAGATAAATCATCTTACGCACAGTCGGCAGTAATACAGATACATCATTCTCCAGAGTACGGTAGTTCTTGGGGTTACCTACGAAGAAATGGCCAAACTTCTTCTACACTTTGGTATATAGCTCAGCATAGGCGGATGAGACAGTGAATCCACCAATGCACACATAGTCAAGTCGGGTCCTATCAAACCTGAAGTCGAAATGAACTCCAGCATTCAGATATTCAACCGGTATAATCTCCATCATATCAGCATTCTGCACAATAACGCCACTCGGAGTGCTTTCTTCAACAACCGCATCAGAAAGAGCTCACTCGTGATTTTGAGATGTAAAAAATGCATCGCCAATATCAAGTCTCATGGTAATATCCAATCCTTCACCTACAAGTTCATCTTTCTGATTTGGTTCATTCCCCCATAAAAATGAGGACATTGTAGAGATAATAAGCTAAAATAGCTTAAACTCAAGGAATTAAAGATAAATAATAAAGTTCATAACATATGTCTATTAGAAACCTAAACATTCATTAAAAATTGTTTTGGTGCATGGAATATGGTTCAGAAAAGATATGAGTCGTTTTGCAAAAATATCGTCAGAAACGTTTTTACATAACCCTCCGGAAGAACTGAAACTTGCACCATTTAAGGAATTTTGGGATTTTTATATACCAAATGATTCATATGGATGTCTAATACAACATTCTAAAAGTGCACAATAATCAGAGAAGCGAGATAATAAGGGCAGACAAGACGGTCGACTACATGACAACTGAAAACTTACAGAATTCTGCCTAAAAAAGTTATGGACGCTCGGTGTCAGGTATTTTTCACCTAGAAAATGGAATCCAAATTCAGAAACTATTTTTTTAAAATTTAGATCTATCTCTTATATAAATAATAAGATGTCAAACACCTCATTCTGACTCCGATCGAAGATTCTACGGTCATTACGGCAAGAAGACCTGAATTTGAATTTTTC
This sequence comes from Papaver californicum, assembly GCA_023531435.1. Lineage (NCBI taxonomy): Eukaryota > Viridiplantae > Streptophyta > Magnoliopsida > Ranunculales > Papaveraceae > Papaver > Papaver californicum. The sequence goes on along the minus strand of JAJJMC010011023.1, from coordinate 7,247,454 downwards.
TGACAGCGAAAATCGCCAAAATTCTACATGAAATCATGCATGGTTCTACATATTTGGGGGTTTAAGAGTTATAACTATGTCATTATGATTCTAAAAAAATAAAGGAGACTTACTTGGAGCTGCAAAAAGTCATCAGAAGCAGAAGGCACCTCGTAATATGATTCACCGTCGAGTTCTTCATTCTCCACCCCGGATTCTTCGATTACTCCAGTATGGGATGATTTTTCAAGTCCCTGGTCATCTTTATCTTCTTCCTCAGAGCTTCCAACCTCAACGGTGCTTTCTAACGTTAAAGTATTTATATTGCTAGTCATCTAAGCATAATAATTATTCACAAGAATCAGATTCCATCAAATTCAACAAGACATAAAATTATTATTCAGAAATCTCTAGAGTAAGCTTTACTCACGATATAAGCAGCCGAAGCACCAGGAACAGCTGGGACGCCAAATTCAAAGGGCTGAAAGTTCAAGTCACCCTGATGAGTCATGCCCCCAGGATATACAAAGATGCTTATCAGAATAAAGTATAAATATGCTTCATACAGAAAAGAAGACTAAGAGGAAATACAAGACACTTACTTTCTTCGAAGGACGGTCTCCACTCCCATGCATAATTACTCGTGTCCTTTTCGTCCCAGATTGAATGGGAACCATGACTGCAAAAGGCAAAATTAAACACTTAATTACTGGATAAAAGATAGTAATTAAATAAAAGATGATTTGAGGTACCTGTGTCAAGCTGATGATCGAGTCACGCTTCAGTTCGGAGGTAATCCTCAAGTTCGGTTGAGTTGCTAACTTCTTCGCAAAAGGTTCACCACGAACATCAGAAGGACTACTCAACATGAAGTTCTTGAGAAGAATAAGTTGTGCATTCCAGAAACCAGCATACTCATTAGTAATACGTCTTATTCTGTTGACCTGGAGAAAAGGAATGTTTCGACCAGAAATACTGTGGGCACACTCAGAATATTGAAGAACATCTATAGACGGTGTCGGAGTGCGTTAGTGAGGAATGGATTGATCGAAGCCCATCTGCCGAGCTGCCATATCAATATTATAACTCTGAATGATTCAGCTATCAAAACAGATAGCGAGAACGTGAACTGGATACAACTATTCATGAAAATAGCTTCACCAACACTAGTAATATTACTCTCACTACTTGGTCCAGAACGTAGATCAATATCATAACTCTCAACAAAAGTCCTCGGTGGAATCACATGAGGAAGTTTCGAACCCCAAGGTCTGAAATTCACTTTCTTCTCATTATCCATTAAACTGATAAGATTAACATGGGAATGTTTGTTCTTACTCCAACGAAGTATTCTACCATACTATGTCCCTTCACTTGGAAAAGAAGGCCGAGTCTTTAGTGCATACTCAGGGAAATATTCCCAAACCAGGCTTGCATAAACATAACATGGATAAAATATTCTATCTTGGCATAAACATTGGAAATCTTCATGTGACGGGTAAAAATATTTAAATGAGTGTATAAAGTACCAAGGAAAAAGTCACCAAGAGGAAAAGTCTTCCCACCAGCGAGCGCAACAACAAGTGGAACAAGTGGATCCTTCAGTTGACCTCTAGGAGAATCTTCAAATATATCTCTAGAAAGCCAAAGTACAAGGAACGCAACAATACAAAGAGGATGATCAGCACCAAGACCATCAGCACTTGTACTACCGTTCCATCAATATTCAATCCAAGCCGTATAATTCTTACTATTGCAACGATGAGACTTCTGCAACTCCTCCATCTTCTGAATAAGGCGAAATCCATACTTCTTCTCCTGCTCAGATAATTCGGGTATGCTACCAATAACTGGCAATTACAGCAGGACACCCACATCCTCCAAAGTGATTGTTAACTCACCCCAAGCACATGTCGATGAATGAGTTGGGCCGCGCCAACGTGAGAAAAATACAAGCAGGCCCTTCATATCTTTGTTGGTTTTAAAAGTCTCATATACTCGCACGGCATTGAATATCTTAGCATTCTCTAAAACCAGCTTCACCTGAGGATTCTTCAGTATAACTTTAGACCATCCTGCCCATTCAGATAAAAGAGTTTTGGATATCTTAAAGTCAACAAACGAAGGCATGTATTCTCTTCTCTTCAAACAACACTTGACAAGGCCCTGTGGATAAACACTCTGAGGCTGAGAAGCGCTATTGATATTCAGAATCATATTTACCAACATAATCAGGGGCAGCGGCCTCTTCGACAACGCCATTAAAGAACTTATCATGGATGCTGGGCACATCCTCTAGAGAAATAATATCAGAATTTTTGCTTCTGTCACGACTAGAAGCAGTAGCAACATCATCTTCGTGATTATCAGACATCTACAATGGGGTCGACTAACATTCACATCAACAACTAAACAATCATGCGCAAGGTTAATTGTGTTTTATGTATAAATAGTATGGATATGCAAATACATACTTATATATACAAATTAAAATCAAGAAAAGTTGTTATAAACCCTAGCATAACTAGTTGAAGTTTAAACATCGTTATAGTGAAGCTAAGGAAGGATTTCTACAATCAAAGGCAGCAAATTGTGGAATTCGGGTTTACTTACAAGATGCTGTCAACAAAGACAATTATCAAATCAATTACATACTTATATAATGCAACTGAATAAGCAATGACCCTACAAAAATAAAAGAGGGGAAAAGAGGGGAAGAAATATGTGAGTAACTACTCACGTAAAAGGCAAAAAAAAAAAAACCTCATTCACGTGAACAAAAGTTCACGTAAAAAAAAAAACGAAAGTTACCTGGTCGGTGCCGGAAACCGGCAGAAGATCGTCGGTGGTTGTTGGACGGTGATGACGCCGGTGGGGGAAAGAGTTGCTGCTGCCGAACAGAGATAAGAGAGAGAAAAGACCAGTGGTGGTGATGGAGATTATAAAAAATGAAATAATAAGGGTTTGCTCCCTTTTATAGTGATTAGTTTCCAAATCTGGGTCAAACAAGGATTTCCTATTTGAAACTATGCTCTCGTGCTATACATGGGTCAATTTTGGTTTCTCTATCGTACAAATCAGCCACGCTTCGCTAGTTTACACTCCCCAGACGATGCTCTATCATCCTACAAGCACTACTGCATCAACTATTACTCCTTCAATTATTAAACATTATTGGAGCGTCATCAAATCAAAATATCTGGTAATGTACGACAAACTAAAACTTGTCGATGTAGTTTGCTTATAACAGTAAGAATATATATATATATATATATATATATATATATATATATATATATATA
>JAJJMC010011023.1:7190805-7244163 GCA_023531435.1 Papaver californicum | reverse complement strand
ATATATATATATATATATATATATATATATATATATATATATATATAAGAAAATCACCATCTAGTGCTTACCAAGAAACACATTATCGTTTCGCGCTAAGCAGGGGACTTAATGTTGATGGTGAGTTTTTGGAAATGGAGAAAATTGTAATACTCCCCTTGTAATACTGTTTTTTTCTTAGCCGCAGAAACGTGAAATAAATATACATTAATTTCTGACAAGCATCAGAATTATGAATACTACTTTTATCCTACATTCTGCAATAAAATCGAGAAGGGATATTCAACTCCTGGATAAATTAACCCTGTATCTCTTTTGCATACATATGCACCACAAAAATTTCAGAGCTATAATCAATTAAATCCTTATTATTTCATGTGCATCCATGCAAACTACTTGTATAAAAAATAAAATGATGGTTATACAAAATTGTGAACATTCAGAATAGAGGCGACGCCATATCTGAATGAAACCGCTAATTAGATGCATACCATCTAAATTTTAGAGTCCCATCAAGCATAATTTAAATTTGCAAACTTCCGCGGTTAAATCTCTTGGAGATGTTTTGTATGCACTGCACAAAAGTTAAGCATAAATGTTAACAATTAAATATTACAAGACTGAGAAACCCTAAATAGATCATAGTCATGATCACAGCATTAGAAAATGCCAATACCAAATAGGCAATGGCCCTGGCATCAACAAGTACAAGCCTTAGTAATCCCTAGCCACGCTCCTAGTACGAACGCGTCAAACTGACAAAGCCACACAGAAGCTAACAAAGGCAACAAAACAACGTTAGAAGCCAGACAGAAGCGCTAGCTGCAGCGTAGAGCAGGCATCACCAACGATAGCTGATTTGATGTAGCGGCAAGAAACCTTGGCTGAAAGTCAAGTAGCCATGGCCACCACCCAGAAGGAAGTTCTTACATTTCTTAAGATTTTAACAAAGCAATTATCACCAGAGCAGCGTTATCATCAAATGGAGAAATATAAGATCATAACCGTCGGTGAAGCCAATACGTCAAAAGCTAATTCTCAAGAAGATGATGAAGTACAGATCATCACCGACCGTGTACCAGAAAGGAGTTAACAATAATAGAACTATGTCACTCGTGAAGACTTGGAAAGGCTCCTGCAAAATCGTGGAAAGGAAAATTCATCTTTATTCCATCAACACCAACCCCCCCACCCAGCAGAAATTCATAGGATTGCACTTCCGGACGGATATTCGTCTTATCCATTCTCACTGTGCGATGGCACCGGGAATGCTCGAGAACATATTTCTCGATTCTTGGAATCATTATGAGTGCATTAATATAATAAAGTGTTGCGGCTCAAGGAATTCTCCAAATCTCTTATGTGAAGAGCTTATACTTGGTACAACAACCTCGCTCCCAACAACATCTCTAGTTGGTCTCAGATGGTCAATGTTTTTTATAAAAAATTATTTTTTTGTCTCTGAGGAAATCACTCTTTCGGATCCGGGAAGAATGTTCCATAGAAACAACAAGCATCCCAACGAGTACGTAAAGAAGTTCATGACACAAGCTCTCGACTGCCATGACCAGAACATGACTGAGCAACAATTTGGAGCTATGCATTAATGGTATGATTCCTGTTTATCGTGCCTTATTATAAAATTTACGATTTTAAACCTTCTCTGGGCTACATGAGGCCGCCAAGAGATTAGAAACAACTGCTCCAGCCTTGTTGGAAAGGACAAGACCCGTAGTAGAATAAAGTCATGGAGACACCCGTGGAAGTAGACGTCTGGTGAACAAACAACATTATACGTTACACTCCATAGGTGTTTTCACTGACGAATGAGCCAAGAGAAAAGCAACACCTCAATCGGCATCATAGGCTAAGCGTACTGCGTAAGCCTCGGCAACAGCTCCAACACCAGTTCAAGGACAAGTCTCAGTCAATACTCCGCATCAGACACAACAAACCAAGACAGATACAACGATCCCAGACTTCCCCTTCCCCATGGAGAAGGTCATCAAACTGTTGTAATTATGGGTACAAAATGGAGCCATCAAGTTACCACCAGTGTGATACCCACAAACTGAAGAGGATATGTCAAATACAAAATATTGTCACTTTCATAGGTTTGTCAACCATCCCACCAGTGAATGCAATGGTTTAAGGTGTATCTTCAGATAAAAGATCGACTCAGGAGAGCTATGCTTTGGGACTAAACGTGTTCACAAATATCCCCTCCCTGTCATGAGCTTTACTCTTTCTGGGGATTCCGTTAACAGGAATGTCCAATCTAAGATGGAGCACATATGTGAACTTCTTTACCTATCGAAGGCACAACGCAAAGATATTTTTACTGCTCTCAACCGTGTTGTGTCGGGAAAGCGTCTACTCTTTGTCGAAAAAGCTATTGTGTATACCAAATCCCTCTCGGAAGACGTAGTCATCCAGCACAATGAGAAGCCTAGATGGGGACTTCTTACCACCGGTGGCCTAAAAAAAGTCACTAAGCGTCTAACCAATGCAGGCACTGATGTTAATATGATCACTATCAAGACTCTGAGAGCTGCGGGAATTTCCAGGAACGAAGTCATGCATCGCCAACCGTAATCAAGAATTCCGAAGGGAAGTCCGGGAGTGCCTACGACTACATTACTCTTGAGGTAAAAATGGGTGACACCCATACACATACCAAGTTTCACATTGTCAAAGAGGATCCAAATTATGACATGATTCTGGGAAGCACATGGGTCCGTAGAAACAAGATGGAATCAATTGTATCTCCTTAGCCAATGTCAACACCTCCAAGACTCTCAAACAAAACGGTCAACAACATGACAGTTGAAAACCACCTAATTCCGACTTTGGACGAAGATTCTATGGCCGTTACGGTAAGAAGACCTGAATCTGAATTTTTCTGACATCGAAAATTGCTAAAGTCTTTCATGAAATCATGTATGGTTCTACACATTCGTTGCAGTATCAGGTACAAAATGTTCCAGGTACCACGACTACAAAGAATAAGTTGAGTGTTTAAATACTAAATCAAATATGAAGATTAAACTAAAAGATGATTCGAGATACCTGTGTCAAGTTGACAATCGAATCATGCCTCAGAAGTAATCTTCAAGTTCTTTCGATCTGCTAACTCCTGGATCAGAAGGCACACCACGTGCACTAGAAGGCTCACCAGACACGAAGTTCTTAAGGAGGGTAAGTTGGGCATTCCAGAAACCAGCATATTCATCAGTGACACGTCCTTTTCTGTCAGCCTGAAGAAAAAGAATGTTGCGACTAGGAATGGTATGGGCACCCTCGGATCGCTGAAGTATGTCTGTAGGAGGCGCCTTGGTACGTTAATGAGGAATAGACTGATCAAAGCTCATTTTCTGATCCGCCCTATCAATGTTATAACTCTGCATAACATAACTATCAACGTGACCAGCAAGAATATACCCTGGAGTACAACTACTCATAAAAGTGGCATCACCGACTGTAGCAATATTACCTTCATCACTTGGACCAGAGCGTAAAACAATATCAGGGCTATCAGCAAAAGTCTTCAGTGGAATCATGTGTGGAAGCCTCGAACCCCAAGGTATGCAATTCACCTTCTTCTCATTGCCCATTAAACTAATAAGACTAAAAGAAGAAGGTTTTTTCATACTCCAACAGAGTATTATAGTGTACTCGATCTCCGTACTTGGATAAAAAGGCTTGGTCTTTGGCGCATATTCAGGAAACTGTTCCCATTGCCAGGCTTGTATAAACATAACAGGGGAAAAAGACTTTATCTTGGCATGACCACTAATAATCCTCCTTTCATGAATGAAAGTATCTAAATTAAGGTATAAAGAGCCAAGAAACAGATTTTCAAGAGGAAGAGTCTTTCCACCAGCGATCTCAACAGCAAGCCGAACAAGTGAAGACTTCACTTGACCACCAGGAGAATCTTCAAATACATCTCTGGAAAGCCAAAGTAAAAGGAATACAGCAATGCATAATGGGTCATCAACAGCAAGGTCGTCAATACTTGTACTTTCGTTACACCAGTAGTCAACCCAAGCCGAATAATTTTTGTTATTGCAATGGCTAGACTTCTGCAAATTTTCTGTTTTCTGAACAAGGATGACGTCATGCTTCTTCTCCTCCTCAGACCATTCAAGTGGAATGCTACCAACAACAGGTAGTCGCAGCAAGACCGCCACGTCCTCCAAGGTGATTGTTAATTCACCCCAATCACATACTGCTGAATAAGCTGGACCACACCAATGAGAGGAAAATGCAAGCAGACATTTCGTGTCCTTGATAATGTTCAAATTCTCAGACACTTGCACGACATGGAATATCTTGGCATTTTCTAAAACCGGCTTCACCTGAGGATTCGTCGACATAACTTTATCCCATCCTTCCTATTCAGACTGAGGAGTTTGGAACGTCTTAAAATAAACGAATGAAGACATTTATTCTCCTCTCTGCAAACAGCACCTGACAAGGGCCTGTGGATAAATACCCTGAGGTTGAGAGGCGCTATTGATATTCGGAGAAAAATTGCTAACATAATCAGGGTCAGCAACCTCTTCAACAACACCATCAAAGAGCTTATCGTGGATGCTGGGCACATCGTCTAGAGAAATAACAACAGAGTTTTTGTTTCCGCCACGCCTAAAAGCAGTGCAAGCATTATCATCATGATTTTCAGACATCTACAGTGAGTTCAGATAATATTTACATCAACAACTGGACAATCACGCACGAGGTTTGGTTTATTCTATATATATAGTACTGGTATGCAAATACATGCTTAGATATATATATTAAAACTAGCAACAACAAAAAAAATACTGCAAACTCTGGCGTACCTGGTCAAAGCTTAACAACGCAGCAATGAAGCCAATGAAGGATTGTTACAATCATAAATGATAATTGTGGATGGAATTCACTCACAAGAAGTTATCAAGAGAAGATCAGTATCAAGTCAATAGCATGAAGCAAGAAATAATAATAGAAATATGTGAGCAAGCACTCACGTCAAAAAAAGGGGAAAATATGTGAGTATTTACTCACGTAAAATAGAAAAAAAAAAAAAAAAACACTCACCTGAAGTCCGTCGGAAACTGGACGAAATTGTTGTCGGCGATGTCAATCTGCCGGTGACGGAGCTCCGGTGGGAGGAGAAGTTGCTGCTGCTCGGGTAGGAGGAGAGAGAGAAGGGAACTCTGGTCGGTGGTGATAGGAGAGAATAAAAAAATAATAAAGGTTTACTCCCTTTTATAGTAGTTTTCAAATCTAGGTCAAACAAGGGTTTCCTTTTAAATGGTCTCGTGCCACACATGGTCAATTTTGGTCTCTCCACCATATAAAAAATCCACGCCTCGCTAGCTTGCACTCTCCAGACGATGCTATATCACTTGCAAGCACTACTACATCAATCATTGTCCCTCAGCAAATGTTCGGCATCACTGTAGCGTCACCAAATCAAAATTCCTAGCAATATCTGACAACTAAGCTCGTTGATTTATTTTTCTTATGTCAGTAAAAAAAAATCACCATCTAGTGCTTACCACGAAACATTCTTGTTCCGCACTAAGCAGGGGACTTAATCTTGATGGTGGATTTTTGACGAAGGAGAAAATGGTAATATTGTTCTTCGCCTAGCTGCAGAAGCATGAAATAAATATGTATAAATTTCTGACCCGGCATCAGAATTACAAATACATATTGTTATCTTACATTCCACAAGAGAATTAAGAATGCATACTCAGCTCCTGGATAAATTATCCCTCTAGATCTTCTTTCATATATGCGTCATAGAAATTTCAGAGCCTTACTCAACTAAATTATCGTTATTTCATGTGCAACCATTCAAACTATTTCTATAAAACAAAATTTATTGATTATACAAAATTGCGAACATTCAGAATAGAGGCTACACCATATCTGAATAAAAACGCTAATTAGATGCATACTATCTAGTTGGAGTCGCATCAAGCATTGTCTCAAGTTGTAAACTTCCACAATTGAATCTCTTGAAAATGTTCTGTATGCACTGCATAAAAGTTAAGCATAAATACTAACATTAAATCTCATACAATCGAGAAACCCTAAACATGCCATAAATATGGCCACGACATTAAAGAAAGCTAAAGCTAGTGGTGCATAAGCAATAACTATGGCACTATCAAGTGACAGCCTTAACGAACCCTAGCCATATTCCCAACACTAATAGTAGAACAACATGTGCCAAAAGGCTAGAAAAAGGTAACACAACCAACAAAGCCAATACGCCAAACAACCAACAACTAGCACTGGGGAAAAAATGGGCTAGTACAAGCACTAACTTTCCCATCTTTTTCCTTTGCGCGTCTTGTCTCCCTTCACTCTTGCACCTATGCTCGTGTTAGCATTATCCCTTGCTATTAATGCCAATATTAAGCCATTACAATACCGAGTTGGCACAAACTCATTGATAGCATTATCTTATAATAAACTTACATTCTTTGAGTCTATGACTCCACTAAACTCTTACGAGAATTCAAATCATATTACATAGGGGGATTAAACATGGGGTTCTGGTCTGGTGGTTACAGAAACATGGGTGTGGCAACACCCCATGACAAGGAAGTTACAGAATAGTGGTGAAATGGTTGAGGAGGTAATGGAATAATGGTTTTCCAGAAATTTCCAAGGATAATGGGCGGTTACACCATTACCCCCATAATCCCCATTACTTCATATCTCAACTACCTCCACTACTTTACAAGTAAACATGTGTGTTCTCAACTATTATAAATAGACTACTTAACCCATTTCAGAAAAAAAATAAGCTTACCATTCTCATAAGCTCTGTTATTTTCTGCAATAGTTCATCACTTATACACACAATTCATGACACTCATTTCCTTTAAATTTGTTTGCTTCCCTCCCCTAAGATCAACCCATTTTTTCTCCTTGTGACCGAAGAAGGACGGAACGGCTACTATCGTGGTTTAGTCTTGTTTTGTACAATTTTGATTTCTGAAACTAAATAAAGTACTTCAACAGTACATTATTTTTCCTAGAATCAATTTTTAGGTACTAACGAATTCAAATTATGCATATATGATTATTGAAAGCATATTATCACCATCTAGTGCTTACGGTGCAACATTATTGTTCCTTACTAAGCAAGGGACTTAATATAGATGGTGACTTTTTAACAAGAGCTGGAATTGTAGAATTGTCCTCTGCTAAGTGACAAGAATATATGTGCATATTTTTACGCATATGTTCAATTCTATATCAAAATATGGAATATTGTATCTCTGCTTATATTCCGTAAGCGAATTAAGAGTGAAGATTCTATTTAAATATTCTAAACTGGCCTTGTAGCCTTCTCAATACTCATATTATTCATGCCATATCGAACTAGTCTCAAGTCGCATTAATTCCATGGTTGAATTCTTTGAACTTGTCTCAAATGCGCATCAATGTTACAACAACATCTATCAAATTCGGGAATAACTAATGCTTAAACCCTAAACTACATTTTATCTTAACGCTTCATTCGCAACGAATACGTCTCAAATTGCTCTTCTAAGCTTAAATATGCTACTTTAGCACTTCGCTTGAATATAAGCTACAAATAATGTCGTACTCCACTTGGATGCATCACAATCAAGAAGCAATTCCATAAAAGACGCATTGAATCTCTGAGCTAGGCTAACCCTATCCTTTTCTCCTATCAGCGCTAAGATAACACCAGCTATTTGGCTTAGCATCACATTGGCACCAGTTAGACACATTAGCGCTAACTTTTCTAGTGCTAACCCTAGCACATCAAAAGCGCCAACTAACCTAACATGGTCTTAGATAGCCATCTTTGCCTAATGAGGCCTTAGATAGCGCGTCACCTTAGCACCTTAATCTTAGCACCAAAAGTGTTAACCCTAACCTTAGCGCCAAATGTGCCAACTTCTCTCGGCCAAGTACCTAACTAACGCGCCTTAGCCAACGCGTCTTGGATTTCCAGCACGTCCCTACCAAGCTTAGTGCGTCCCTCCCAAGCTCAGCACGTCACAAGGCCGTTTGATAGACACATTTTTGTGTCTGATTTGATCTTAATATTATATATTGTTGGTACTCGATTTTGTATTTATTATGGTTTTTATTTCTTTGTAGGTGTTTTTGGAGAAATGATAACGGCACCCTCAACTTGGATTAAGGAACCCACTCTTTGGTTAAGGGCACCCACACCCAGAATTCAAATGATAGAAAGTGGCGGGAAGAAGAATTTTTATTCTTCACGTACAGCGTGAAATAGGAAACTCTAAAGAAATTTGGAAACAAGCTTGGAGTTTGGAAATTCCTTTACTTAGGAAACTAGAATTGTGTGGGAAAGAATTAAAAAGGGAATGATATCGATTTCTTCTCTTATTAGCATCTAGAAATCGAAGAAATCAGGAAGTAAAGAATTCTGTTTTTGGAAAAGATTTTCGGTGGTCTGCCAAGGATCAAAGGAAAGATTTGAGAGGATTAAAGGAAGTTTTGGGTGATGGGTAGTATAAATAGAGGATACTAGAGAGTTTGGGGTACGAAGAAACGATTGGTGAAGCTTAGAATTGAAGTGAACAGCAAGAACAAAGTGAACAGACGAACGTTTCTGCTGCTGCACGGTGAAGAACTTGAAGAACAAAAGGCTAACCAGAACTGTCATTCGTTTCAAACAGTAACGGAAATTTGTTTCATGTTGCGCATTCATTTCAAATAATTTCTGTATCATCCTGAAGTGTTCACAGCAACACTTATAACCGTATCTAAGTGTCTGTGAGCATTTCTATTCCTATTGTAAGCAATTTTTGAGTTATAAAAATGATTTTTGAGGATTTTTCCATTACAATGAGGATCTAAACTTCATCTTTGAGGCTATGGAGGAAGCTACTTTTCCAACAATTATGTGGTAAGTATTTAATTAATTTATGCAATTTATTTATGATTAATTGCCTTGATTAAAAATTGATTTAAAAGGTTTTTGTTAAGCAATTGTGATTCCGTTAGATGGTGCATGCCTCGGCTTAGGCCCTAGATGCTCCATGCTTTTGTTATACAGTTGTTGTTTTGAAAATCTATTTTTGCAATGATTTAGAATCAAATTAAAATGTTAAAATTGCATGATTAAAATTATTATCACTTTGAAATTGGAAAATAGTGGAATCCTAGTCTCAATTTTCTCTCAACCTTATAAAAAATATTTGAGTTTTCATATTTTTAATTTTAGAAATTAGATTTAAAATCAATCTTCACAAGTCTGAGTAACTAATCTTTATTTACCACTTTAAAACTATATCAATTTTTGAATACCTCCAAACTTATTATTTGCTAGTCCTCGAGCAAATCTAATCTAAAAAAATAAATAAAATCCTAACTCACTTTCGCAGGAATCGTGACTACGTTTAGCATATGTAATAAGCCGTTAAACCCCTAGGTGTCCCTAGTGGACGAGTTTTGTCTCGTGAGGGTTTACAAGAGGTATACCCACAAAACCTTTACTCCAGATTTTAGCGACTCGTGAACAATTAAGAATAGATACTAAACAAGGTATTTAGTTGGCTTACTCAATTCTTCGGCTATGGGAATCATTACCCTATATGAGTCCAATTGATGTACACGAGTGTTTACTCAAGCATATTAAATTTATATCTAAGACAACAGAGCTCTACTCAGATAATCGTTTAAACACAAGTCTCAGAATCTATCACAGTTCAATCACATGAAAAGATTTAGAAGATGAGCATAGAAAATATGAAGGTTGCAAGTGTTGACTAAGGTGAACGGCGTTTCCCATATCTGTCTGAAGGTCATTGCCAGGATGAAACCTAATGAATTCGGGATATGCACCCACTGTTCTTAAATCTAATACTAATATCAATTCAACTGGTCTATACTCGGGTTCCCATGGATCCTACATTCCACGCTTGCTTAGGCGATGACAGGGAGAACCCAAACACAGAGTCAATAATACCCTTTTTTTTCTTTTCTTTTTTCAATAATATATATATATATATATATATATATATATTTTCTTTCTCTTTCTTCTTTTTTTTTTTATTTTTTTTTTCTTTTCATAGAACTAAAATATAATAATGGGGCTTGATCTCAAAACTTTCTATTTCATCCCGACACCGATAACAATTTGATACTGGGCCCCACCAAATCACTTAAAGAAACAAAAATTTGCAAAAGTAAAACAGAAAGTGATATGGAAGTGATAGACTCCGAGATGTGGTGACAACTATCATGTTATTTCTATCACCTGAACTCTGTCCTTTTATGAATAGACCATTTCACTGGGTACACCAATTCCTATAGAAAAAGAGCTAAGTTTCCATCTACCTAGAATGGTTAGTGTCACCCTGAAGTGCTCACAAGCTTCTAAATTCTAGAGCTTTATTATTTCACTAAAAAGTTTCTCCCTTATCCCCAAACTTAAATCAAACAGTGTCTTCAATGTTTCTAACGATGAATGATTAAGAGCATGAACAAGGATAAATTGTTACCAATCGAAGAGATAGGGAAAGATATTACCGTGTTTCATGAGCATGGGTTACCTCCCAAGAATTACTAAGTTTAAAGTCTTCAGCCAGACTAAGAAAGAATTACCTCATAAAATCATATAGCAATAATCGGAACAATTCTAAATCAAATAGGGTTATCCAAAATGCCAAAAAAATGAACAAACCGAGCACACCCTTATCTAGTTTTCTGTTTAAGACAACTACTTTTAGCTGTGGTTCAGGTTCCATAGAAGGGTCTAGATAAAATATTTTCTTAGGCTGGATTTCTTCGTAGGAAGAATCTACAGGTTGTAAAGTCTGGAATAACTTAACTAAGAACTTAAAAGCACATAATAATAACTTGAATAATTTTGGATCCTCAAAGTCAATCGGAGTTGACTCACATAATTGACTACTATGAAGGTGGTCATTCTTAAAAAAATGTGTCGATTCTAATCTCCTAAGATAATTAGGTTTAGTCTCAAAACTTAATAACTGACACATTTGAAATTCTAACGTTCCCACATATGGACGAAAATGTTTTGGTGGGAAAACAAAGTCAATCTTGGTATTACTGCCTAGGTAAACCACATCGACCAGAGGATGGGTTTCTAACAACTGAACTTCTTTATGGACATCAACAGGTTCAGGGAACCTAGCTCGAAGATGATCTTGTAAAATGGTAGAGGTGCATATGTCAAGTCCCAAGTTAGGGACCTTTCTAAGATATAAAGCACATGGAGAATGATAGTCACCCCCAAACTTAAAGTTTTTAGTGTCTCTAGATAGACTCATCACACTTTCCCTATTTTCTAGATCGTCCGGTTCCCGAAAATTGTCAATTTCTTCTTCTAAATGATGATCAACTAGACATTCCTCTAATGTATCTTCTAATAAGGTATTTGGTAATGACTCCTGAACTAATGTTTCTATCATGTTTACCTCCTCCATGCACCTGTCACCTAACTCATAAGGTTGCTTATTAATATGGAAAATATTTAGTTCAATAGTCATATTACCAAAAGACAAATTCATAATACCAGTTCGACAGTTAATGATCGCATTATATGTAGCTAAAAACGGGCGACCTAATATCACAGGTATCTGATTCTCTAGGTCACGGACAGGTTGAGTATCAAGGACAATAAAATCTACTGGATAAATAAAATTATCTACCTCAATAAGAACATCCTCTATGATACCACGAGGAATTTTCACAGACCTATCAGCTATTGCAGTATTATCTGAGTAGGTTTCAACTCACCAAGTCCTAGCTGAAGGTACACATGGTACGGAAGTAAGTTCACACTGGCTCCTAAGTCAAGTAACACTTTCTCAACACGGTAGTTACCTATTGTGCAAGAAATGGTTGGGGACCCTGGGTCTTTGTACTTAGGAGTTGTAGTATTCTGGAGAATTGAACTCACATGACTAGATAAAAAGGCTTTCTTTGGTACACTAAGCTTTTGCTTTCGCGTACAAATATCTTTAAGAAACTTAGAATAAGCAGGAATCTGCCTAATTGTATCTAATAGCGGAAGGTTTATCGTGACTTGCCTAAAAACCTTCAGTATATCATTAAAGTTGGATTCCTCCCTAATTGGTATTAGAAGTTGTGGGAATAGGGCTTTGGGCACAAAATCGGGTTCAGCCGGAACTGCATTGGACTTTTTAGAGACTTTATCAGTCTCTTCAACTATAGGCTCGGGAGGGTGAACTACAGCATGTTCACTATTGGGCGAGGTTACCTCATTGTCTACTACTCTACCACTCCTAAGGATTTTATTGAATTCACATGGTTAGTAGATAACGCATGAACTCATCTAGGGTTGGGTTGTGGTTGACTAGGGAACTTGCCTTTTTCTCGTAAAAACTTATTCAATTGACTAAACTGGTTTCTTAAATCATGGATAGCCTGTGAGTTATCTTGCACTATCTTCTTATTGTCTGCTAAATCTTGGTTGATTTTTTTCTGAAACTCAGCAGAGTTACATGTTAGGAAAGCGAGAGACTCTTCTAAACTCATGATACTTTTGTCTAAAGAGTTCTGAAATTGTGCCGGTCCAGAAGAATTCTTAGTATAACCAAAACCTGGTGGACCCTGAGGGTTACTAGAATGACCTTGATTCTGGTCCTTAGACTAAGAAAAATTTGGATGGTTTCTCCAACCAGGGTTATAGCTTTCTGAATATGGATCAAACTTCTGACGGTTATCATATCTAGTGTTATTATAAAGAGCATGGGGTTGCTCTTCAACAGTCTGTCCTTCCCAAAATGGCTTGGGCTCTATTCCTCGACTAGATTGACTTAATTCTAAGGCTTCTAACCTTTTCACTATAAATGCATATTTGGCATCTGATTCAAGACTTTCATCTACCCTATTGACATTACCTCTACCCAGAAGAGTTTTTCTAGGGGGTTCCTTACTACATTCCCATTGACGGGTCTTATCAGCAATCTCATGCAAAAATTTTATCGCCTCAGTAACATCTTTACTATCAAAACTTCTTGTACACAATGACTCAACTATGATGGTTGTTGGATAATCTAGCCCTTCATAAAGGATTTGGACCAGTCTTTGGTCTTCTAAACCATGTTGGGGACATTGTGTTATTAATTCATTGAACCTTTCCACATAGGTGTACAAAGACTCTCCTTCGTGTTGTCTTGCCTAAGTTTTGATATCTTGTCCCTAGGGAAAAATTTAGCTAAAAAGGCAGTAGTAAGTTGTTCATATGTCTCGATGGATTCAGATGGCAAACTATATAACCAAGATTTGGCCTTGTCTCTCAGGGAAAAGGGAAATAACCTAAGTTTCAAAGCTTCATCAGAAATGTTGTGAATTTTTAGGGTACTACATATTTCTTCAAAATCCCTAATGTGAAAGTAAGGGTTTTCATTTTATTTCCCTAAGAAGAGTGGGAGCATTTGTATGGTCCCAGGTTTCAACTCATAGTTGGCTTGAGTTTCAGCCAACTTGATACATGATGGACGAGCAGTCCTAGTAGGATTCAACAAAGATTTCAAGGTTGTCATTTCTGACACAACTGAAAAATTAGGAATAACTTCCTCACTAAGAGACAAATTCTCAAAACTAAAGTTTCCAAAGATAGGGCTCTCAAAAGAAGGGTTTCCTAAATTCTCACTTTCAACGACAAAGTTTCTATTCTCGTCGCTGATCAAACGGCCAATAGAATCTCTTCTCCAGGCACGCTCAATGGGCATGCAATAACTCCTAATCAGAAGGGAATTCTAAACAAACACAAAGCAAGGTCGACTCAACCAAATCAAACCTATTGATTCTAGCAAACAAAAAGCATGATGGCTCCACTTAGATTGTTTTCTAGACCAGCTTCTGTTCTTTCGAAAGGCAACTAGCTACAGTTTTAGCAAACCTCTTAGGACAATCCGAATTAGATTAAGTCGAAGAGAAACAGGATAAGCTCTAAGGAGCTTTGATAACCCTGCCTCTTTGGCAACGTTTCCCTGGGTTACAAGGCGGCGCTAATCAACTTAAAATAATCTTTTCGAACTTCGAGTTAGGCTAACAAAGAAACCAATGCAATTATTTTGAATGATTTTCTAATAAGCTCGATACCCTATAGGTCTCTTTCTAGTCAAATTTTAAGGATTAGGTTCGCGTTAGGTAACGTGTTCCTAAGGCGGCAAGAAGGAAACGGTGATGAAATCCGAGTCCTTATCTTGTATGGCCAGTTCTTTCCCTTTACTAGAAAAGTAAGTCCGTTTTCAGTTCCTCAGCATATATGCATACAAAGGAATACAGTAAACCCACTTGCAGAGGATTCGTGGGTTGATCGAGTCTTACCTCCCGTACCAGACGGGCGATGAATCGGTTGAAGTCGACTCGGGCCACCAACTCCTGTGTCAGTGTGCAAACCCGAGGGTCCGAGATAATATCGTAATTATCATCCTTCCCTGTGCAATTTATATTTAATACTACCCTTCCGTAGGGTTAAAAATAATAATAAAGTCCAAAGAGAAATGTCCAAAAATAAAAACAAATACAGAAACAATTAAAATCCTAATACAGTTTTCTAAAAATAAAATAAAATAAAATCTAATTAAAAAAAAAATCTTCGTCTTCTTTTTCGTTCTTTTAAGCTTTAGCTTTTAACTCCAAGTCTTTAGCTTTAATTCCAAATCTTTAAATTTAATTCCAAAACTTTGGCTCACTTTCCTTTGGATCCAAAATCCAAAACCTGCAGCAAAAAGAGAAATATCAAAAGAAACGTAAAATAGAACAAAGTAAAAATATATAAAAAAAAATCTAACTAAACTAATTAACCTAAAAAAAATCTAAAAACAATTCTAAAAACAAGTCCGCGTCGGCGGCGCCAAAAATTGATGTAATTTTAAAGTGGTAAATAAAAATTCGTTACTCAGACTTGTGAAGATTGATTTTAAATCTAATTTCTAAAATTAAAAATATGAAAACTCAAATATTTTTTATAAGGTTGAGAGAAAATTGAGACTAGGATTCCACTATTTTCCAATTTCAAAGTGATAATAATTTTAATCATGCAATTTTAACATTTTAATTTGATTCTAAATCATTGCAAAAATAGATTTTCAAAACAACAACTGTATAACAAAAGCATGGAGCATCTAGGACCTAAGCCGAGGCATGCACCATCTAACGGAATCACAATTGCTTAACAAAAACCTTTTAAATCAATTTTTAATCAAGGCAATTAATCATAAATAAATTGCATAAATTAATTAAATACTTACCACATAATTGTTGGAAAAGTAGCTTCCTCCATAGCCTCAAAGATGAAGTTTAACTCCTCATTGTAATGGCAAAATCCTCAAAAATCATTTTTATAACTCAAAAATTGCTTACAATAAGAATAGAAATGCTCACAGACACTTAGATACGGTTATAACTGTTGCTGTGAACACTTCCGGCTGATACAGAAAGTATTTGAAATGAATGCGCAACATGAAACAGATTTCCGTTACTGTTTGAAACGAATGACAGTTCTGGTTAGCCTTTTGTTCTTCAAGTTCTTCACCGTGCAGCAGCAGAAACGTTCGTCTGTTCACTTTGTTCTTGCTGTTCACTTCAATTCTAAGCTTCACAAATCGTTTCTTCGTACCCCAAACTCTCTAGTATCCTCTATTTATACTACCCATCACCCAAAACTTCCTTTAATCCTCTGAAATCTTTCCTTTGATCCTTGGCAGACCACCGAAAATCTTTTCCGAAAACAGAATTCTTTACTTCCTGATTTCTTCGTTTCTAGATGCTAATAAGAGAAGAAATCGATATCATTCCCTTTTTAATTCTTTCCCACACAATTCTAGTTTCCTAAGTAAAGGAATTTCCAAACTCCAAGCTTGTTTCCAAATTTCTTTAGAGTTTCCTATTTCACGCTGTACGTGAAGAATAAAAATTCTTCTTCCCGCCACTTTCTATCATTTGAATTCTGGGTGTGGGTGCCCTTAACCAAAGAGTAGGTTCCTTAATCCAAGTTGAGGGTGCCGTTATCATTTCTCCAAAAATACCTACAAAGAAATAAAAACCATAATAAATACAAAATCGAGTACCAACAAACAATTTTTGGCGCCGCCGACGCGGACTTGTTTTCTTTAAACATTAAATTCTATGTTTCCTGCTTGATTTTAGTGTTTTTTCATGTAATTCATGTAGGGTTAAGGGTTTTTGAGGTTAGTTTTATAAAGGGTCTAGATAACAAGAAGAAAGCAAGGCTGGTTGCTAAGGGTTATTCACAGCAACCCGGAATCGATTTCGAAGAAAGCTTCTCTCCTGTAGCAAGGCATGACACTATTCGTGTTCTCATAGCCCTTGCAGCACAAAAGGGCTGGTTATTTTAACACTATTGCGGCCATTATTAGTGGTATTCTCCATTAAAGTTGTTGACCCTTAATTTCCACTATCTTTACTTGTATCTCTTCCGTTATCCTTCTCACTTTTAATGCCTCCATCATCATCTAACCTTTCAAATGATGCAAAACAATTAGATGAACACTTTAGCCATCTATTAAAATATATTGATAATACATGAGCTAATAAGTAGACCTAAACTCACTTTCGTAGGCATCGCGGCTGCACTTAGCATGTGCAGCAAGCCTTTAAACCCCTAGGTGCCCCTAGCGGTCTATCGCCAAATTTTCAGATGTTGGCCTTAACATGACCGATGTTGTCGCCTTATCAGGTATATATATTTGTAACTCAACATACAGCTGTTTTGGGTCGCAATGAAACCTCAAATTCTGTGTAAATATCAAAATAACAATAGATTCCACCAAGGATAATGGAAATGTTCCAAAATATCTTCAAATAGAAAAAATATGAAGAAGAAGATATAAAGCAAACTCTAAAGTAGTTGATGTGTTCTTCACTGACATAAATCTTCAGCTCCCCAGTTCTACGACCAGGCCTAGGAACTTTCCTAGCCGTAAGTGCTTCTGGAAGTACAGTCTTTTATTCAACTTGTTCTACTGATGTTCATGGTGAACCTTCTGCAAAGGAGTTAGTACTTCAATCGAACTTGAGGATTATCTCTGAGATGAAGCGTGACTTGATCATCAGCTTGACACATGTACTTCAAATCATCTTTTGTTTAACCCAAGCCGACTGAGATTAATTCAATGCCGACTTTGTTGTCTAAAGTGCTTATTTAGTTTTTCTTTGATGGGTTGTTAGATCAAAAGGTAATAAATACAAAGGAAATGAACTTGCTCATAAGAAAGCCTCCAAGAAGATTACCAAGGAAGTTGACACTTCAAAAGGAAACAACCTTCTTGCCTCTTCCATCATTTTTATAGTTCTGACTCTAACTTGATGGTTTTTTAGCAGAAACGAGTTTTTGACGAAAAGCAAAGGCAGCTGTACACGCTTTTTATCGGCAAAATTGAGCCATATTTTTTATGGGTTTTTGTGATCTGATGTTATTATATGGACTGTAAGCTTCTCATTTTTGTAGTTCTGACTTGAACTTAAGGGTTCTGTAGCAAAAAACGGGTTGGACATGGATATATTTTTAAAATCCACTAAATAATGGGTTGGGTGCGGGGTGCAAGTCTAGAAATCCATTGAACACTCGCACCTGCTACATTTAAGGGTAAAGAGGAAATTTATAAAATACAGAAGGACATCGTGTATTTTGAAGGTATTAATATTAAGATCTAATCAAACACAAAAATGTGTCTATCACCGTTGCATCCCTATCTAAGCCTAGCGCGTCCCTCAAAGGAAGATGCGTCCCTTCCAAGCCATGCCTATTGCGTCCCTCCCATGCTTTAGTGCGTCCCTGCCAAGCTATGCCTAGCGCATCTCCTAGTGTATGATGCGTCCCTAGTATCCTAGCACGTCTCCCAGCATTGACACACCTCTGCCATGCTTGATGCATTATTGCCAGCTTAGCGCGTCCCTATCCCTACCTCTGGCGCGTCCATCTTGGCGCTAGCACTTTAGTGCTAACTACACTTGACTCAATTGAAGTGCTAACATCGAACCTCCTTGACACTATCTTCCTAACCCTAGTATAATTGACATTTACTAGAAGTTATGCCTATTGGTCTTACTCCTGAGACGTTATCACATTAGCCTTTTATAACTAAAAGAGCTAACATATAATTATTTGTGGTAAGTAGATAATACCAGCTTTGCTACCAACTTCCTTCAAAAATACGCCCTTCTTCCAATATTGGTCTTATACCAAATCTTATACGGCTTTCTAACAAGTCTTCTTGCTTAAGAAGCTCTCTACAATATTTGGCCTCAAATGCCTTTCACACTTATGCTAAGTCACTACTGGGTTAATACTTTGCCACTAAAACACCATGTTACTCCTAAGATAGTACATGACCACTGAACTTACCAGAATCAACACTAATCAGTATGATTATCAATTCAGTGAGGTGTGCAACTTGCCTCACTGACATAGCAAGCCATTTGACTTGACTTGACTTAATAAAAACACTAGTGGTTTATAACTCCACTACTTCAAAGAGATATCAAATACAACACATGGGGTTGTTCTCATTGGGGTATTGGTCTGGCGGTCTAAGAAAATCGTGCGTTGTAGCAACACATCCACGAACAAGAAGGTAACAACTAGTAGGACGGTTACAGAGAAGTTGAGAGGATGAGGAGTAATGGTCAGAAAGGTCTTCCCTACTTTCCGTGCACGACCCCGCTACAATCTCCACAATCATCACTTCTCCACCTTTCCCTAACCTCCATGACTTACGAGAAATCAGTATGTCTCATTTGAACTATAAATAGATGATTCTTATCTATTAAAAAAAGATAATCAGTCATGAGAAACTAAACATACAGAATTAGCGATTCCTCTCAGAGAATCCTTTCTCCTTCACATACAATCTATCACACTGATATTTTCTCAACCTTCTTTTCTTCCCTCCCCTAAGGCCTACCTTAATCCTTTCCATCTTTGTAATCGAAGCAGTAGGTTCGTCCTGTTCGAGTTTGATCTCTCGAACCTACTTGAAAGTATGATTTTACCGTATATTTGTTTTCACCCTAAAACAATTGGCGACCATAGCGGGAGGTTAACCTATTAATTACAAAAACCAATTTTCAGTTATCCATGATGGTGGATCTTAGGTTTGGAGCAGTTATAACTCCTATAGTTGGTTCAAGTAGTAATGGTGGTGGTGATTTTGAAGAAAACCCTATTACTACTGAACCTCCTCGTACTAATACTACAACTCCGCCTCCCCTCGATGACGAGATCGCTGAAGACACCTAGAATACTCAAACTCCAATCAACATAGCTGATTTGATGAACAGATAAGAAGTCCTTGCCAGAACTCAAGTGGACATGGTCACTACTCAAAAGGAGGTATTTGCTTGTCTCAAGACCCTGACGAAGCAACTCTCCGCGAAACAGCGTCATTGCCTGATGAAGCAGACTATGACCTATTTTGCAGCGGCCACCGATGCTGAAATGTCTGGGGATCGAAAAGAAAAAGGATTCCATATCATTCCTGATCGTTCAACACAGAAGTACCAGCAATCCAATTTTGTCACTCGTGAAGATCTGGAAAGACTCCTATGAAACCATGGAAGGAGGACTCATCCTCGCCCCATCAACATCAACCTCCATATCCGCCTGAAATTCAAATGATCCCTCTGCTGGGATGTTACTCGTCTCCAACTTTTTCATTATACGTAGGAACTGGAAATGCTCGTGAGTACGTCTCTCGATTTCTCGAATCACTCGGGGGACATGAATACAATCATGTACTACGTCTCAAATAATTTTAAAAGTCTCTCACTGGAAGGGCCTACACGTGGTATAACAACATTTCTCCAAAAAACATCTCTGATTGGGAAGACAGGGTTAATGTCTTCTACAAGAAGTACTTCTTCGTCTCCGAGAAGATCACCATGTCAGACCTAGGAAGAATATTCTAGAGCAATAATATGCACCATAATGAATATGGAAAGAGATTCAGAATTCAAGCACTGGATTTTCACGATCCGAATATGACAGAACATCAACTAGTGGAACTCTAAGTTACACGAACCGCAAATCGATCTGTCACATCTTCTCCCACCCTCTTGAAGAGAACTAGAACAGCAAGGGAAGAAATTCGTGTAGATACCCGTGGGAATCGACAGCTAGTCAACAAACAGTACAATATTGAACCGTCAATTGGTGATGCTAGTAACGAAGGACCCAAAAGAAAAGCTCCATGCTAGCAAGGGCCACAAATTAAGCGTCTCTCTTCCACTCCAGCTCTGAATCAGGGACCAACCCAGCGAGTCACTCACTCCCAAGGCGCCCCTAAAGGTCCACGACAACAATAACAACAACTACAATAACCGCAAGAGCAGGATATAAATCCTGATATAACTTGTCCTGATTCTCCAATCCCTATGGAAGAAGTTCTTGAATTACTGGAGGCATGGGTACAAGAAGGGATCATCAAATTTCCACATGTATGATGCCCACCTACTCCTCAGGAGATGTCCGACCCGATATATTGTCGTTTACATCGGTTTGTCAATCATCCCACCAGCGAGTGCAACGGTCCGAGACGTATCTTCAAGGAAAAAATAGAATTATGGGAGTTGCGACTGGGAACTTAAGGAATCCACGAAAATCCAGTTTTTGTCAGGAGATTTACCATCTCTGGAGAACCGGTCAACCAAACAGTTCAATCACTAATGGAGCGCATGTGTGAACTCCTCCACTTTTCAAGGGATCAGCGTAAAGATATTTTCAACTCCCCTAATCGAGTCGTATATGGTGATCAACTACCATCCCTTGTTGAGGATGCTTACGCCCAAGACAAGTCCTCCTCGAAAGACATGATGAATCAGAATGATGAAGGGCGTGGCCGGGGACTCTTCACTAAGGCAAGCCTCAGAAGCACTAAGTTCAGAAAGACACTATTTGATGCTAGCATGGATATCAATATTATCAGCGTCACGACTCAAAAATCAGTAGGAGTGACTCGAAAAAAAGCTACAAACTCGCCAACCACTATCAGAGACCCTGAAGGAGTAACCAGGGATGTTTATGGACATATCACTCTCACAGTAGCGACATGAACCATTAAAAAAAATACCAACTTTCACATTGTCAAAGGGAGGCTCAATTACGATATGATTCTAGGACGTGCTTGGCTTCAACAATCAACAGCTATAATAAGAGCTCGACCAGAAGTCTCGCCTCCAGTTAAATGCCCTATTTAAAATTTTGGAGTCAAAACCGACATTAGCAAGGACCTACCTATCTACCTGGAAGAATACCAATTGCTCGGATCCATGACGGGGAACCAAACACCGAATGAGAGTGTATCGGCTTATGTCAAAAAAAATCACACTCAAGTATCTCTTACCCAATTTGCTTCCTTATTACTGAATCATCCTCATATGGAAACAGACTGGGGACTAGACCTTGCTAGAAATGGAAATCGTACTTTAGCCTGTCGTTATGAATGTGAGGCTGCTCCAGCTCAGTACTTCAACAGATGGGAAGAGACCATTCCCACCTATTATGAACTGCCAAAATCCTCAAGGACATTCTCCCTCGTATATGATCCTAGAGATATTAAAGAAGAAGTTCTGCCATATAAACAGAAGGTCTACAGGGCCAAAGCAATAAAGCCAAATGCTTTCCGGGTAGGGGATTTGGTCCTCAAAGCATCAAGGCGCCGTCATCCCTTAAACTAGGAAGGGACATACAGGATCTCACAGGCTACTATTAGCGGCTACTATGGGTTGATCACCACAGAAGGTGAACCTGTAACGGTAGTTATTCTCGGCAAATGGCGAAAGGCTTTAACTGAATATCTTATGATAGTCTCTATTTCCTTGTTTCCCTTCATGTTGTATTTAAAATTCCTCCAAAATACCTAGGAGTATCATTATGGGCATCCTTAGGATCTCAATTTCATTGGTCAATTAGAATTATCATTTCTTCTTTAAAGAAAATCTTTATGAATTACCTATCAGAACCAACTCACACGAAAATATTTCAAAATGCATAGAGGTTTAAATCGTAGCAAACCTTCGAAAAATAACTCAATCCCCTCAGGAATATACTTTCACCCCTAATGTCTCAAACCCCTCTTTGAATTAGCTTCAGGACTTTCATAAATTCTCAGCAAGACAGGGACCTAAGCATATGATAAAGTCTTATCAGAAGAAAAGAATCAGCGTCGGTGCCAGAGACGCCCTAATCACCACAATATTGGAAGTATCTACAGAGAAGCGGCCATAGGTGGATGGAAAAACAAATCCCCTAATACGCAAATACTCAGAAAGGGTCTGCTGGAACCAAAGTCAACATTAATACCTGCACTAGGATACTCAATTGAAGCACTTCCCTCAAAAAGATACTCAATGGAAGCACTACCCTCAACAAGCTTCCAAGCAGAAGCCTTCACATGATTTTCAGTATGGGAGAGGGCATTTTCTACATCAGGATCAACGGTAATTCTTGTTCCTTCACTAGCAAGCTCAACTCTCTAATTTGATCATTCTCCCCCTAAAAGTAGAGAGGATATGAACAAATTGTGTCAGAACATCTCAAAAACAAAATTATTGAGCATGAACCATAAAACTTGTCATAAATACTCATAAACATCAATATACAATCATAACAAAGTGTTATTCAATGGGTTATATGAGTTGGGACAATCACAAGACGTTTTACAAAAAAATGCCTCGGAAGCAATTTTCACTACCTTTAGGAAACTCTGAAGCTGACAACAATTAGTGATGAAAATGTGCATGGTTCTTATATCAAAAGTTTCATATGGGAGTCTACTACGATGTGCTAAAAGGGAGCACCAATAGGATAAGAGAGCTAAGATTTATAGAAAAAACGGCTAGCGGAGTCAAGTCCGAAAACTGTCAGGATTTTCCTGGATACTTCCTGAGTTCTATTGTTTGGTCGTTTTTCTACCCCGAACAAGCTCAAAACATGTATTTATTCCTGTTGGATTATAAGAAATTATTTTCTAATAAGGATAGAGGGGTCAATCATCCAAAATGTAGGTCATATGAAGATTCTATGGCGATGTTCCCAGGCACTATACTTCTGAATTTTTTTATGATGAAAATTGATGAAATTTTTTAATAAAGTCATTTATTCATTAATTCCAAGATGAGAAGATAATAATGCAAACTTATGAGAAGTACTAAAATAATAATAATATGGTTCTATCATAACGGCCATACACGAAACGTTTAGTTCAAATAAGACATCTAAGAGAAAAGGAAAAAGAAGGCTAAAAATTAAATTAAATTAAAAATGAATCAGAAAACTCAGAGCCAGTCGGAGTCATGCTTGTTTCCACCCTCTTCATCAGAATCGTGTTCTTCTTGGTCTTCCTCAGAGTCTTCTTTTTCTTCATAATCTTCTTCAAGGTCTTCTACTTTAGAGTCATCTTTTTGAATCTTGTCAGGATCCTCCTCCGAATCCTCTTCGGTATCCTCCTCAGGGTCGGAAGGACCCTCCTGCATACCATACCAAGCATCGGCATTCTCAGCTTCACGATCAGCCTCGGTTTCAGAGAAGGATTCAGACTCGGACTCATATGCCATATTAACTTCATGATCTTCCTCAGAAGGGTACTCATCCGCATCCGAATCAGGAACCACACCATAGGGACGAACCCCTTGATCTATTTATTTGTTTTTCTCCCTTCTTGCAATTGCTTGAAGACGTCGATTCTCCATAAAATCCGTGAGTTTCTCATCTGCGACCCTATTCTTCTCCAATTCCTCCATGCGTCTTGATTTTTCTTCAGTATTAATCGCAAAACAGAGATCCAGAGCATATTGACGAGTTTCTTTTAAACGGTCGAGATGCATACCTCGAACAAGTTTTGTGACTTTATTCAAAGAACGACTGATTTTCTACTGTAATTCTTGGGGAGAAGCCACCTTCATTCTTTTGCCTCTATAACCTAGTTTTTTCTTGAAGGATTAGAGTTATGGTTTCGATCAAGAATTGCCATGATCTGCCTAAAACATAAAATAACAAGAAAAGTACTTCATCAAGAAAGAAAAGAAGTTTCATCGGAGGTTTTGGTCTATTAATCAACAAATTAAACTTACTGGTATTCTCGTTACTGCTGTCGAAAAGAAAATTACTTCGCTCCAGAAGAAAAATGATGAAACTAGGGTTTTAATGGAATAGTATTCTCAGTATTATCAAGATATATATACATATGATATGTGAGAAAAGTTTGGAAACCCTAGTTCTATTGGATAACGAGATTACTGTTAAAAAATCATAGATTATCTAAGTTGGTGATTCAAAAAAAAAAGGGGGGGGGGGGGGGGAGAAGGACGTGATTACCTTGTTCCTAGATGGTGACGCCCCCTTACTTGATACTACCAACGCCTTTCTTTGCTAACGAGCAAAAACCAAAAGAAGAAGTGAAGTTATAAAATAAAGAAGAAAAGATAGATGCTAAGCTTGAAGAGTCCTTGTCCAACCGAGAAACCTAGAAGAAAAGAAAGAAAAAAAAGTGGCGCCAATTACCTTCCTTATCGTCCGTGGACACGCTTCCCTCTTTCCCACGGTGAAACTAATGTTCCTAGCAGAAAAAAAGTGCTTACTATCCCCAACCAAGTTTTGCACTAAGGGGTGCATATCTCATTATCCAAGAAGCTAGGTATATCTTCTTCTACTCTTAAAATTCAAATTATGCATATGTGATTATTAAAAGCATATTGTCACCATCTAATGCTTATTGTGCAACGTTATTATTTTTCACTAAGCATAAGACTTTATGTAGATGGTGTGTTTTTAGCAAAGGCTAGAATTGTAAAATTGCCCTCTGCTAAGTAACAAGAATATATGTGCATATTTTTGCGCATATGTTCAATTTTATATCAAAATATTGAATATTGTATCTTTGCTTATATTCCGCAAGCGAATTAAGTATAGAGATTCTATTTAAACCTTTTCTCCTATCAGCGCCAAGATAGCACCAGCTATTTTGCTTAATATCACATTGGCACCAGTTAGCCACATTAACGTTAATGGCGCTAACCCTAGCGCCAACTAATCTAACATAGTCTTAGCTAACACATCTTAGCCTAATGAGGCCTTAGCTAGCGTGTCACCACCTTAGCACCTTAATCTTAGCACTAAAAGTGCTAACTCTAACCTTAGCACCAAAGGTGCCAACTTCTCTCGGCCAAGTACCTACCTAATGCGCCTTAGCCAGCGCGTCTTGGCTCCAGCGCGTCATTTTGGCTCTCCAGGGCGTTTTGGCTCTCCATCACGTCCCTTCCAAGCCTAGCAAATCCCTCCCAAACTCAGCACATCACAAGGCCGATGCGTCTCAAGCTAAGCCTAGTACGTCCCTCAAAGACCGATGCATGCGCTAATGCGTCCCCGGCCCATGCGCTAAGGCGTCTCTAGCTAATGCGCTAATATGTCCTAACCAAGCCTAGCAAGTCCCTGCCAAGCCATCCCTAGTGCGTCTCTCCCATGCTTCAGTGCGTCCCTGCCAAGCTATGCCTAGCGCGTCTCCTAGTGGATGATGCGTCCCTAGTAGCCTAGCACGTCTCCTAGCACTGACACACCCCTTCCATGCCTGATGCATCCTTGCCAGCTTAGCACGTCTCTATCCTTAGCTCTAGCGCGTCAAATGTTTAGCCATAAACATCTTGGCGCTAGCACTTTAGTGCTAACTACACTTGACTCAATTGAAGTGCTAACTTCGAACCTCCTTGACACTAGTTTCCTAACCCTAGAATAATTGATATTTACTAGAAGTTATACCTATTGGTCTTACTCCTGAGACGTTAGCACATTAGCCTTTTACAACTAAAAGAGCTAGCATATAATTATTTGCGCTAAGTAGCTAGTACCACCTTTGCTAGCTACTTCCTTCAGAAATACGCACTTCTTTCCAATATTGGTATAACCAAATCTTATACGGCTTTCTAACAAGTCTTATTGCTTGAGAAACTCTCTACAATATTTGGCCTCAAATGCCTTTCAGACTTATGCTAAGTCACTTCTGATCTAATACTTAGCCACTAAAACACCATGTTACTCCTAAGATAGTACATAACCACAACTTGACTTGACTTAATCAAAACAATAGTGGTTTATAACTCCACTACTTCTACGAGATATCCAATACAACACATTGGGGGATTCTCATTGGGGTATTGGTCTGGCGGTCTACGTCAATCGTGTATTGTGGAAAAACATCCACGAACAAGAAGGTAGCAAATAGTGGGATGGTTATAGAGCAGTTGAGAGGATGAGGAGTAGTGATTAGAAAGGTCTTCCCTACTTTCCAGGAACGACCCCACTACAATCTCCACAATTATCACTTCTCCACTTCTCCCTAACCTCCACGACTTACGAGAAACCAGTGTGTCTCGTTAGAACTATAAATAGATGATTCTCATCTATTCTAGACAAGACAATCAGTCAGGAGAAACTAAACATACAAAATTAGCTAACAATTCCTCTCAGAGAATGATTTTTCCTTCACATACTACGTATCACACTGATATTTTCTCAACCTTATTTTCTTCCCTCCCCTAATACCTACCCTAATCCTTTCCATCTTTGTAATCTAAGCAGGACGTGAACGATCATTTTTTGGTTTAGTCTCGTCCTTTTCGAGTTTGATCTCTCGAACCTACTTGAAAGTACGATTTTACCGTACATTTGTTTTCACCCTAAAACAGAGATAAACAAAATTTCCATCTTGAAATTTATTAAAGTACACACACTGATCGTACTCACTATGAGTGTACTTCTTCTGCAACATAAGCATATTAAACTTGTTATACCGCTATCTTGGTGATAGCTTCAAACCATATGATGATTTTTGAAGTCGATATACATAATCTTCCTTTCCAACAACTTAATAACCAATGGGATATGACTTATAAATGTCCTCCTCCAAATCTCCATGCAACAAAGGAGTCTTGACATCTAGTTGCTCGAGCTCTAAGTCATACTGCGCCACAAATGCTAAAAGAAATTGGATAGAACTGTGCTTAACAACTGGAGAGAAAACTTTATTATAGTCCACATCTTTCCTTTGTGTATCCTTCATCCACTAACCTAGCCTTGTATCGAACACCACTATCAATACCCTTGGAATTTATAATTCCATCCTTCACTTTATACACCCACTTGCACCCAATCTTCTTACGACCCTTAGTAAACTTAATAAGTTTCCAGGTGCTATTCTTATAGAGAGAATCCATCTCCTCATCCATGGTTTTTTTCCACTCAACGGCATGAGTATTACTCATCGCCTCCTTAAAGGTAAACGACTCATCTTCAAAACAAACAATGTGTAAGATACATACTCATCAAAACCAAAACGAATCAGTGCACTAAATTCACATCTCTCACATTGAGACGCCAAGGAAGGAACATTCTCAACTTGTTGCTGAACAAGTTCCTTGTTAGAAACCTCTATCTCAATTTTATTTTCTACAAGAAGTTCTTTTTCTTCTTCTATAGTAGATGAACTAGGAACTCTTTGCTCCACCTGCATCGAATCATCTTCAACACCGCTATCACTCTCACTTTTAATTTGAGAGTCCCAACCTTTGAACTTCTTTGAATCAAGCATCGGTTTCTCATTAAAGGTCACATCACGACTAATTACGAATTTATTCAATTCTGGGCACCATAGACGATACCCCTTCACACCTTCTGGATAACCTAAGAAAATTGCTTTCTTGGCACTAACACCTAACTTATCTTCTTTTACATGAAAATAAGTTGGGCAACCAAACACCTTCAAATTAGAATAATTTGCAGGATTACTAGTCCAGACCTCCATAGGTGACTTACACTGAATAACCGTTGATGGTGATTGATTCACTAAATAGCACGCTGTATTAACTGCTTCATCCCACCAAATCTTGTCCAAACTTACGTTTGAAAACATGCATCATGCTCTCTCTAGTAACATTCGATTCATTCGCTCTGTTCCTCCATTTTGTTGTGGTGTACCTTTGACTATGAAGTGTATAACGATACCTTGTTCCTCATAAAACTGTTTCAACGAGTCTTCGATGTATTCACTGCCATATTACCGAACGTATCTTCTTAATCACACAACCAAGTTGTTTCTCTACCATGGTCTTCCACTTCTTAAACACCTCGGGGAATTAATTCTTATGCTTCATGGTGTAAAGCAAAACTTTCCGCGAAAAGTCATCGATTAAGGTCACAACCCACCTTGCACCTCCCTTAAAAAATTTACGAGAGGGACCTCAAACATTTGAATGGATGTAATCTAACATACCCCTATGTGTTGTGTACAACGGTACATACAACGGTACAAGAAATGCTTCTACATTGCTTCCCAAAGATATAATGGTCATAGAAATCAAGCTTGCAAGTCTTCTCACCTCCAAGCAAGCCTCTCCTACTCAATAGGGACATACCTTTCTCACTCATATTCCCAATACGCATATGTCACAAACGTGTTAACTACACCTGTTTCTCATCAATTTATTGAGAAACCATAGCTACAACACAAAATATATCTCCTTGTAGGAAGTATAAATTACCATATCTTACATCGGACATCTCAAACTACCATTGTAATATACCTTCAAGAATCCATATTCTGCAACACACTTGTATCCAAAGGATTCAAGTACTCCTAACGAAATCAAACTCTTTTTCAAACCTGGAACATGTCTAACCTCTGAAAGTGTTGTAATAACACCACGCACACGAACCTGTACCGTACCAACTCCAACTCCAACTCCAACTGTTTCGTAGGCATTAGAACTACCCATCATAACAGTACCACCATTCACCTCTCTATAAGTGGTGAAACAATCCTTAGTAGGAAACATATGATATGGAGCACCGAAATCAAGCATCCAACCATCATTGAGATAAATCTTTGATGTAACGGTCAACACCTCATGATCAAAACCACATATTGGGTCCTCTAAAACTTCACTGCGCGACTGAAGCAATAACATTTTTCGAATATAAGTTTTGACCTTTCTCATCCCTTGCTTTAATCTTGAGACAATCAGCCCTTATATGACCAGGTTTACGATAATAATAACACTCAACATCGTCCCTTTGATTCTTCGACTTCGACTTCTTATTATCATTCTTTCCTTTATTAATAAACAATCCCTTGACTTGTGCTTCATCGTTGAACTTTTGTTTCCTTAACTCTTTAGCTTGTAAAACAGAGACCACATCATTGAAAACCAACTTATTATCTCCTTCGGTTTTCCCACTCAGCAAATAGTTTACGAAAGCATCATATGACGAGGTAAAGAACATAATATATCATGGATTTGTCTTATCATAAATAACGACACTGATATTAGACAAATCAGAATAGATCTTATTAAACTTATTAATATGATCAACCATAGACTTACCTGAAGACATCTGAAAGCATGGAGTTTGTGCTTCAAGTAAAGTTTTGAAGTCAAATCTAACTGCAAATAGAGCTTCTCTAACTTATCCCCAACACCTTTGTCGAGATTTCACTCGAAAAGTTATGAGTGATATTCTCGAAAAACATAAAGGAATAGTTGAACACACCTCCATATCAAGGTTAGCCCACTTTTCATTGGTCCAATCATGTGGCAACACCGCTAGCTTCTCCTTGATAGCTTTGATTTCTTTCATACTAACAAGAATATATTTTACATCAATTTGCTATGATGTGAAATTATTCTTCCATGCACCTTCAAAAAAACTTCCACTTGATGTAAAACCAAAATTTTCACTTCTAACTATGATCCTCTCCACGCACCACTTGTTAGGAATTAAGACCTTAGAAATAACTCCACAAGAAAGTAGTTCTTTGGACCAATATAAAACTAAAGAAAACAGAAACAAGATGCACTAAAAGAAACAAGAAAGACACAAGATTTAACGTGGTTCACAATATGCATACGTCCACAAACGGCTATGATCAACTCATATTATATAACCATTGAATAAGAAATTGCACACTCAAAGGTTAATAATTCTCTATGAACAAAAACGTTATATACCCTAAATTATCTCTTGAGAATAATTGTGGGTACTTTTTATTAATTGTTATGTATTTTTTGTATGGCTTCTACACCTATTTATATACATCACAAACTTGGCTACCAAATATATGAATTATACTAAGAAACCAAACATATCCAAAATAAGAAAACCCCAAACTTAGCCAAATAAGAAAAAGGAAACCCCTAACTTAACCAAATAAGGAAACCCTAGAAGATTCTAGATTATTCTTGAACCTTCCAAAAACATCGACAATATCTAACAATTGAACATAAAAAATCATGAGTTAAGATCTAATCGAGGTGGTGAATATCTAAAACAATGTCTTTCTTCTTATTTATTAGAAGATGGATTGTCCACCAAACCTCTTGTACTACTATCCTTTAGCAAAATGGAGTTGTCGACGGAAAAATCGTCACTTATTAGAAGTTGTTGATGCTTTTTGTTTTCAATGAATGTGCTAAAATTGTATCGGGGTGATGTTATCCTTAATGGAACACATTTGAATAAAAAAGATATGACATGACCGATTAATAGAAATGCTCCAACACCCCACCCTTGTCATATGTTCTTATACATCACACTTCCTTCTCGACTTCTAAAATTTCAAACACCTCTTGTTGTGTTTTCTCTTTGTTATTTATTTCCAAATCTTGTTCATGTTCCGCCAAACATATTTGTTATGTTCATATCCATAAACATGGTAGGAGTAAATTAGATCATGGTGCGCTTAAATGTATTTTCTTAGGATATTCGTCTACTCAAAAAGGATACAAGTGTTGTCAACCTCCTATGGGAAAGATTTTTGTATATATATGGATGTCACCTTTTGTGAAGATGAAACTTAATTCTCAAAGGAATAGACTTCTCTTCCAGAGAATAATGTATATGTTGAAGATTAGCCTTCGAATAACATATGTTTAGTACCTAACATATGTAAGGAAAGTGATACTCCACTAGTTATGAATCCTCAGCTTCAAGTTTACAATCGAAGGAATAAGGCCCCTCTTTCTATGCCACATCAATTTTCTACTCTGGTGACATGTAATTCTGAAATAGAACCTTTTACATTTACCATTTAAAATACATTAATTATTAATAAAGGCGATCTTAATTTCAATTGACGAGTCCAAAAATATTACGGAATATCCTATTTCTTCTAGATATCCTCCTCGTACTCGTAAACCTCCATCTCGATATGGTTATTCTACTGACCATCCAAATTCTAACTTTGTGTCTTTTAATTGTCTATCACCTAATTATAATGCTTTTGCACATCAATTAATTATCTATGACGGCTCCTACAAGGGTTAAAGATATTCTTGCCGATCCGAAGTGAAAAAAAAAAACTATTATGGAATAAGAGAAAGCTCTAAAAAAATAACTCCAACTGGGATATGGTTAAGCTACCAAAAGGGAATAAGAGGTTAGTTGTAAGTTGGTATTCATTGTGAAGCACATGTTTGATAGAACTATTAAAACATATAAAGCAAGATTAGTAGCCAAGGGCTACACTCAAACTTATGGAATCAACTATCAAGAAAAATTTACACTTGTTGCGAAAATGAACATCATTCATATCTTGTTATCTTTGGAAGCAAACAAGGAATTGCTTTTTCAACAATTCGAAGTGAAGAATGTTTTCCCTAATGATGATTCAGAAGAGGAAGTGTACATATAGATATTCTTCAAGGATTTCAACTTTCTACCAATGAAGGAAAAATGTTCAAGATGAAGAAAAATTTATATGGCTTAAAGCAATCTCCAAAAGCATGGTTTGCTGGGTTTATCCAAAGTATGTTTGAGATATGAATATCATTAAAGTCAGGAAGATCATACTTTGTTCCTCAATCATTCACATAATGGACAAAATCAACATGCTCGTTGTTTATGTAGATGACATTTAATGACCGGTGATGATGTGGAAGAAATGGAGAAGTTGAAATCTTACTTAGCTTAGAAATCTGAAATAAAGGATTATGAGCCTTACACTATTTCCTAGGAATTGAAGTGGGGGGATATTTATCTCCCAAATAAAATATGTTTTGGACCTTTTAAACGAGACAGGAATGTTAGGTTGTAGGCATATTGACAGTCAATTTATGCATACACCACGTGAGACGCATATGGATGCAGTGTACCATATTCTTCGATACGTAAAGTATAGAACATCAAAAGGATTACTATTCTCTAAGAATAATCATGTAGAAGTTGAGGCATACACTAATGTTGATTGGGAAGGTTCGGTGGTTGATTGGTTATCGTTAGTTTGTGGATGAAATCTAGTAACTTGGCGCAACACAAAACAATTAGTAGTAGCTAGTTCTAGTGCAGAAGCAGACTTTAGAGCTATGACTCAAGGAATCTGTGAGTTATTTTGGTTAAGGTTACTGTTGAAGGATATTAGATTCAATACTATAGGTCATATGAAGTTATATTGTGACAATAAGGCTTTCATCATCATTGCTCACAATCCAGTCCAACATGATAGAACCAAGCATATGGAGGTGGATATACATTTCATCAGAGAGAAGTTGAATAAAGGGATTATCAGTACTCTTTTTCTAATACCTGAAAACAATATTGCATATATTTATGACAAAAGAAGTTGCAACTTGTCCATTCAACTCTTTTCTCGACAAGCTAGGTACATGATGTATCTACACACCTGCTTGAGGGGGAGTGTTGAGTTTCAGGATCAACTTCAACATTTAGTATGAGGAACCGTGAATAATGTAAACTATATATTTTACCTAATAAGGGTATAGCGTGAGGAACCATTTAATAGCTTTCATTCAATCCCATCATACTCAATAACTTATCAAAATTGAGTATTTGATCACATATACTTGGCTTCTCTTATATATAGCCAATGCTTTTATTATTTATAGCCCATATAAAATAAGTGATTAAGCTAACAAAACAGACCTCTACAATTATTTCATATAAACCATAAAATTATACACAATTATTATGTATAGCCCAAAATATTGAATAAATTATCAATTCCCTACATCAACAAAAAAAAAGGTTAGTTACCTAATTTTCATAATTAAATTTATGTAAGACCTATGTTATAATTAATGATTTTGAAGAGTAGTCTATACCGTCAATCAATTTTAATATAATCATGATTGAGAAAAAAGAACACAATCTTAAAAATTTATATATATAGGTTGTGTATGGAGTTTTAGAAGAATGATTTTAGGAAAAGAATCAAAACCTTAGTTAATTCCATTTCAATTGGTGTTATTGTGGAATTTTTTAAGGAAAGAATTAAAATATATACCCACAATCATAATTCCTATAATCATGATTGAGAAAAAAAATATCACTTTAGAGAAAAGTAAGAACTAGAGTTTAGTTTATCTTTTGGGAAAGTAAGAATTAAGCTTTATAATTGGTCAATTTGTGAGAATAGTGAGAGAACTTTACGATTAATTTAAAGTATACTTTAGTTGCGGTTAGAAAAGAGCAAGATTTTGGGAAAGAAGTAGAATTTAAATTGGATTGTTATGAAACAATTACGACTTGTTTGGTTTTTCATTAACTTAAAAATTTTAAGATATAAATAATAAATACATAGGGTACATATAAGAGAAGGAAGATTTGGAGAAGGAAGATTAGGTGGATAGTCTAGAAACCCACCTAGTAATTAATCTAGGGGTCAGTATGAAAAACCATTTAATGGGAGGTCCGAAATAAGTTTAAAACATGGAAATCACCTAGCTGCCCCATAACTAAACGTGTGAACAAAAACAGGTTCTTCTCTTATCTTTTGTTCGTCCTTTCTCTCTCTTCGTTATTCTTCTCTCTTCCGTTTTGTTTGATCAGACATCAACAGAAGATAAAACAATCAAATTACATGATGATATTACCCAGCTAGATTATAAGAAATCATCAAAACCTAGGTTTACAATGAACAAATCGTGCGAAATCATCAAAAAATCTAGTCAAAAATCATATCTTATCTAAATCTATGAAGAAATCTATATCTAATCTGCCAAAAAGGTAGTAACAACATGTATGAATTAGTAAAAATCGATAGATTAAATGGTGAAGACAAGAAGATGATGATTTTGAAAAATCACCGGTTGTAAGCAAAAAAACCTAAGATCCAACAGTAAATATTGATATGTACTGAAAGAAAAAGTGTATGATCCCACAATACATAGATATGTATGATCCAATAATAGATAATGATATGTACTCAAGGAAAAAGTGTATGATCCAACAGTACATATTGATATGTATGATCCAACAGTACACATTGACATGTACTTAAGGAAAAAATATATGATCCCACAATACATATTGATATGTATGATCCAACAGTACATGTTGATATGTATTGAAGGAAAAAGTGTATGATCCCACAGTACATATTAATATGTATGATACGATGGTACATATCAATATGTACTAGGTAAAAGCCTAGTTTACGTTTGAATACGTGTGCATCACAAACCTAGTTTATGTATGATCCAAAAGTACATATTGATATGTATTAAAGGAAAAAGTGTATGATCCCACGGTAGGATCATACAAAATCTACACACACAAAAAATCCTAATTTTAAGAAAAATAAAAGTAAACCAGGTCAAACTTATGATCAAACGAAATATAAATAAAAAGAATATGATGATCAAATCAACCAAATAACACAATTAGAAAAATAGAAAAATATATTCAAAAATAAATTTGTTTTTATCTTAAGTATATATTTTTATATTGTAAGGTCATACGAAAGCACAAACAAAACATGATTTTAAGAAAAGAAATAAAATAGAAACAACTTCGTGATCGACGTAAAAAAATTAAAAAAAAAAGAGAATACGAAGATCTAATCAATCGAATAACACGAATTATAAAAACAAATTCAATCAAATCACACGAATATGAAGATCTATTCAATTCTTATTATCTTTAGTACATATCAATATGTATTGTTGGATCGTACGAATACACTAACAAAAACATGATTTTAACAAAATAGATAATATAGAAACAACTTCGTGATCGACATAAAAAATTAAAATAAAGTGATAATCAATCGAATAACACGAATTATAAAAACATATTCAATCAAATAACACGAATATGAAGATCTAATAATTTTTTATTATCTTCAATATATAACAATATGTATTGTAGGATCATACGAAAACATAAACAAAAACGTGATTTTAAATAGAATCATTTAGGAAAAGAAATACTGAAAGTATAATAATCAAATCTATTGAATTGCTTGAATCAGAATATATGCTCAAACAAAAACAACATAATAGATCTATAAACTTATATTTATTCTCAAACAACTTGAATTGGAAAAAAATTCTTCTTCATAGATCCTGAGCCATTTTTGAATCTTCTTTTACTCCTTCTCTTCATCTTCACTTTCAAAACCTTTTAAGACGAAAACCTAAATTATTAGAGCAACCGCATAAACAGAAAGAAAAAAATCGATCTAATTCGACCAAAACAAGAAAGAAAATATGTAAGTTGATTTTGATTTTGCCTGTTATATGTTCATTAAACACGGGGGAACCATGGAATTTAACAAAAAAAAAAGAATGTAATGACCTTTTCACGTGCTTTGGTCCTCAAAATAATTTTTTAGGTCCAAAGATATATATTTAGACCACCGAATAAACAGTGTTTAATGGATGGACTAGACATTAACTAGGCCCATATTTTTAGCAGTAACTAGTAATTCAAGCCATAAAATTTTCGGATCATTGGCCATGTAGTAACCCTAATCACAACCCAGTGCCAAGCAAGGGTAACAATCAAGTTCTTAAAACCCATGTACATATATGCTTCCTCGGTATTTCACACCTATTCCTTTATCCCGACAGAACAGCAGTGAACACTGGCAGGAAAGAATTCAATTCACAGAACAAACAAGGGTTTTGGGTCTCTCTCGCTCACACAAATTTTAATAGCATTAGTTCACGGTAGACCTACCTATACAAATTTTATAATGGACTGGAAAAACCAATCAAGGAACTTGAGAACTCACAAATTCGTTGACCCACAAAACACTGATTTCACCGGAGAAAAATTTATCATCGCATAGTGTTTACCAGCAATATCATCACATAAGGTTTAATGTCTACCAAGACGAAAACTACCTAATGGAAAAAGATCAAGGTTCAGCGGCTGGAACATCCTCAGCTGAAGGAGGTTTTTCCCCATTTTCAGTGGCTTCAGAAAGAGGATGATCTGGCGAGGGTGGAAGCTCGCTTGTTCCTCCATTCTCAGTTGTGGTTTCTGGCTGAAAACTGATTGGGAATTTCGTAACACGAGGCTTATCAGCTAATATGTTTCTCTGGACGTTATCAATCAAGACCTTCTGAGGTGGTTCTGCTCTTAGCTGTTCATCTTCATAATCATTGTTAACATAGTACCCCACTCTGAGAAATTCTTGGCCCACATATGAGCACGTCAAAAGCAACACTGTAACACCTATGATATCTTCTTCGCGGATCTTAGATGGGTCTGGAGGATCTGCCTGCAACAGGATCATCATATGAAAGAGGGAAGATTAGAATAAGTGAGAGGAATGTCAAAAGGGTATAATGCCTTTTGTCATTCTTGAAACAAATAAATTGCTTGTCATGTCAGTCTATGTACACCACAAAGGTTCAGGAAGTTTGTTTTTCATTTAAATAGTGTGCAATGGCTAGTTCCTTCATCTTCCAATTTGCAGATAATTTCAACATTTTTTTGTTAAAAAACAAATGACTCACTGATGAAAGAAGATAGGAATAAGTACTTTTAGCGGCCTGGATAGTAATGAAGCAACATACTGACATTAGAGGTTTAACGAGTCAGTAATAAGATTTGAGATTGTGTTTACAGATCCTTGAAAGCTGCTTCAGATTTAAACAAGTGGGAGATTTATAGTACTGGAATAAAGACATAGGTTTCTTACAAAAATAGTACTCAAACACAATTTGTTTAGGTTGTAATGGATATATGTCAGCCAAAAGTGAAAAGAAAGCAATGAAATTGGGTCTGCCTCGGACTAACATTGTAACAAAGCTATGGAGCTAATTCAACGAGGATTTTCTACCGTTGAGATATTATAAATGAATCAGCAGCCCTTTATTCTCTACCAAATTTGAGCGTTTCCCAGTGACTCTAATATTTATAATGCAAAAAATGTTTTGAAAATCGATTTAATGAGTAGACAGATCAGGTTACCTGGAAAACAAAACGATAGTTACCCACATTGACTGGCCCAACAAGCACACTTTCTAAGAGTTGATCATAAGAATCATCTTCTGCAGATCCTACGTATATGAGTTTCCATTCCAGATCTGTTACAGAATGACAAGGGAAAATAACTGTTAATACTTTAGACTAGGAGCATGACGAAAACAACATAATTCAGATGAACAAAAGTAGATCCAAACTTGAAAATGACAAGAAGAAAAACTAGAAAAGATTTTCCACAAATAATCTTAGTGTGGATACTAAAGAGTGTCATATATGTTGGTGATATTAACGAACAACATGAATGATAACAACTTAGTATTGATACTTAATGAAATAGTCTTATCCTGCCTTATCTCTCTGATAATAATCTAATCCACTAAATAATATTTTGCAAAGGGAACTCTATACAAAGCCAAACCAGAATGAAAAAACACTATTTGTACGCAATCCCAGAACGAAATGCAATAACCTCAATGTATTCTTGTCATACATCACTAATAAGAGAGGAAGCTATTGACTATGGCTTTCTAAATGAGTACATGGGAGGGATATCTTACTGCTCTTTCAACATAAAATCTCAGAATGTAAAGGACGTCTTAAATGATAGTTCCCATGAGGTCGACAATACTGAAAACCCTAAATAACTCGTAAACAAACATTCAAAACTGACATACTACTGAAAGATTTACATAACCATGAAAAGGTTCATCTCAATCACTCTCGAGAAGTAAGACAAAACTTATAAAAACAAACCAGATCACAAACCGCTGCTTATCTGCGTAAAGGAAAATAAAATAGGAAACCCTAAATCACAATTGGGGTCCAAATGAAAAACCCTAAGTCAATTGCTTAACAGTTAACATTCTCTAAGATTTCAATTTCAATGTTACACTTCCAATTTCCAGTAAGAAAACCCCTATTAAATAAGCAAAAATCCCTATTACTTCCTAACCCTAGCTAGACAGTAAACAAAAGATGGTAAAGAAAACAAAATCAAAGCAAACAATTACATCTTATAATCAATTAGAAAAAATAAGAAGAAATTAAATTTTATAAAATAAAACATTATACCATCTTTAAGAGGAATCAAACATTCATAAGAAATCTCGAACTGGAATGGATTTAGAAACGCCGATGGATTATATAAAACTGTCACATTCGTAATATTCACAGCACTCATTGCTGTAGATCTTCTTTGATTATTAAAAGAAAGAGAGAGAAGTCTAATAGAACTTCAATTGAAATTTCTCAATCGAAACAACCTAACCATGAAATCAAGAAACCCAAGATTTGGGAGAAAAATCCAAGTGAAGAAAAAGAGTAGGCCAAGAACGAGAGAGAAAAGAAAATGGGAATTTCTCTTATGACATTTTCACTTCTAAACACTTGTTTATATAGTCGGTATTTTCTGACCGGCAATAACCGGTCACCATAATGTCATGGAGGGAATGGGGAAAATGGTATAGGCGGGAGTTTTTGAATGCTGAAAGAATTTTGGTTTCTAAAACTTACCGATTTCTTCGGTGACAAACTGATAATTCTTCGAATCTTGGGGAAAAAAATATTTATATTGCGACACCTAAATAAAATTAAAGCTGATGACATTACTCATGACTGGGATTCTGGATGGGGAAGCATGTGAAATGACGCAATTAGCTTTGTGTGAGTGTTGTTAGAGAATAAAAGCCAAGATAACATATGTCCAACGATTAGGAACGAAGCAAAGATTCATAGAAGAGCGAGAAGCACACAATCAAAGTCTTATAAAAGTTCGAATGGATGACAGATGTGAAAGACTGAAAGTATCATCGCATGATCGACACGTAAGAACGGGAAAGTAGTACTGTTCTGATCGAAGTAAGAGCATTAAATGCGAATGGAACGGGAAAGTAAGAGCATTAAATACCTATAGATCGGGAAAGTGAAAATCCTAACATTAGTTGTTTGAATGACACCGAGGATCGGGAAGAGGATGACTCATAGAATACGAGATTGACACCAAGGATCGGGAAGAATATGACTCATAGAATACGAAAAACACGTGTCAATGATATAAGGTTATGGGCCAAAAAGATGAAAGCATGACAATGTATAAGCAAGAAGCTACCTGTCAACCGCACGATGATCCTGATCCAAAGATAATCTTGAAATAAAGAGAACGTAAGGAAGTAACGGGATAAGAGGTATCGGACCAAAAGAATATAGCGGAACGATAACCAATAAATTGACAGACAAGATCGGGAAAACATGATTCATCAAGCATAAAGGATAGTCAGAGAGAAAAAAAAGAGGGACCCATTGAACGACCTATAAATAAAGAAGTTCATTCATCAAAGTGGGGGTCGGAAAAAAAGAGAAGAAAATAAGACTAAGGAAAAATAAGGGAATCAAAAGAAAGTTATTAGGTATGTATTTAGAGAGTAATATGAGATTACTAAGGTGTGAATGTATTTATTCCATACTTGTAAAAATCTTGAACTTGAAAAGTACAATTCTAATTGAATGTCCAATTTGGTGAATTGTTATTCTTTAATATTTATGATTGATGGATATGATTTGATTTGAATAGGTTGATGATATAGTATAGCAAAACATATTGTAAGGATTGAAATCTAGATTTTTTGACAAATCATTGGTTGTTTTTGTTGATGAGAATTTTGGCATAAATAATTTGGCGCTAGAAACAGGGACAGAAACAAAGGATTTATCCTACCTGATGTATAAAAGTGGTTTTTTCTGTTATTTTTGTATTTTAAAAGTAGAGAAATTTGGTATCAGGAATTTAGAAATCATATGGTAGATTTTTATTAAAGTGAAATGTTGAAATTTTTAGCTTAAATAAATCTTTACTAATATAAGAGTTTTATTACAAGCGATTTCTTGTATGATTTTTTATTGAATTTTGATGAAACTTGGGAATCTTTAGTCTAAACAAATTTGTCCTAGTAATTGATTTCTTTTATTTTTGTGTGAATTTTAAGATTGGAGAAATGTTATAAGAGACATAATTTTTCTTTCCATCAAAAATATAGTTAGATTTCCAAAAGAATCACAAAATCCATAAATCTGTCTTTATTTGTTTCTCTATTCAATTAGCTTGTTGAAATTATATGACTAATTTTTTGAAGCTATTAGCACAAGGAAATTTTTCATAAAGCATCCAGTAAAGAAAAGAAACAACCAAGGGAAAACAAGCTAGAAGAAAATATGTCTCAACAAGAAAATTCTGGAGATCAAGAAAGTAACACAAATGGAAATTATCACCGAAATGAAGAAGAGAATGAAACAGAGATTCAACAGAGTGATTCAGGAAACACTCTTTCAAGAGTATACATCAAATACAATAACCCAAAATCATTTTTCACCTCAGGAGGGAACTCAAAATAATGTAAATTACTTACAATATCTGATGGAGGAAATGAATGAAATGCGAAGAGAATAAAAAGCCTGCACTGGCCGAATT
The DNA here is from genome assembly GCA_023531435.1 of Papaver californicum. Classification (NCBI taxonomy): domain Eukaryota; kingdom Viridiplantae; phylum Streptophyta; class Magnoliopsida; order Ranunculales; family Papaveraceae; genus Papaver; species Papaver californicum. Next base: position 7,203,442 of record JAJJMC010011023.1, on the reverse strand, counting down.
ACATCTTTGACTAGGGAAAATCAAACATTAAAAGATACAATTCAGCGCGGGGCGAAATCAGTTGCAGCAGGATCACGAGACCCAGAAATAACCCTGGCAGACAAACACCCAAAAGTGCAAAGAACAATCGTGATCAAAGAATGGTATTAGCGGGATCGTCATCTCGACCAAAGATACAACGGGAAGGACAGCAAACACAATGGAAAAGATGTCTTAAAGCAATGGAACAAATGAAGGAAGAAATAAAAAATTTGAAGAATAAAGAGGGAGGGAGAATAGAAGAAGTGTTGAAGGAAGCCAAGCCAACACCGTTGGCTCCACATTTAGCATGTGCACCATTGCCTCGAGAATATAATATTCCGGCATTTTGAATGTTACGATGGCACAAGGGATCCGACTTCGCATTTGAAGTATTACAATCGGGTGATGTCACGATGGGATCGAGATGATGCTATAATGTGCCGATGTTTCCCCTCAAGTTTGAAGGATTCGGCACTTGCATGGTATGACAAATTGCAAGAAAATTTCATTCAATCATATGCGCAATTGGTTCGGAAATTTCTCGAGGCATACATGTATAACAAACCTGTTAATTCGGGGATAGATAGGTTATACTCACTTGCTTCATGGCCGGAAGAATCGATTCGAGATTATACAGCTCGTTGGTATACAATTTGCCAGGCGATCGGAAATGTTGAATCAAATGCTGCGGTTAACCATTACAAGTGGGGAATAGCATACCGGAGATGCCAGCTTTTTGTTGACATCCATCGTAATAACCCGAAAACTGAGGGGCACCTCAGAGAGATAATAGAAACATGTGCAAGCTGCAAGATGTGCAAGAACAATGTCCAAGGATAACCTCACGACAGCAAGGTAGTACAAAAAGAGCAAATTCAATTGAAACATAACCAGATCCAAAGAAGAAATTTCATAATAAAGTCAGGAATAGCGAATTGAAACGCCCACGAACTGGGGATAACAAAAACTTCATTCAGTAATTTCAAGAAAGAGTATTCACAAATATTAACATTTCATATTCTGAGCTTTTCAAAATTATAAAAAATAAACCGGACTTTCCTTGGCCGCTTTCAAAAGGGCGACAACCGGAGTTTACGCAGAAATCAAAGGACTATTGTGAGTATCACTGCTACAACGGGCATACAACGGATCGATGTAGAAACTTCATCATTCTGGTACAAAGGATGATTGATGCTGGAGAATTAAAAGAGTTTTTTCAAACACCTGAATCAACAACAAGACCTGATAAAGGGAATGCAGTTCATATCCCATACAACAAGCAAACTATCAACATGATTTCTTTTTCTGAAAAAAAAGATATAAATGTAAATGCTGCAATCGACAAAAAACTATGCAAGAGGGTCCGAGACCATGAAGTTTTTAAAGTATCAGGAAGAATAACAGAATCTTGGGAGGACTGGATGGCATCCCCTTTGACTTTCTCAGCAAGAGAGGTGGATCAAGAAATTGAAATGCACAATGACCCTTTGGTCCTCACCCTGCCGATGTCCGGATGGAATGTCAAAAAAATTCCTATGGATGGGGGCAGTTCTTTGAATGTTATGTTTTATGATACATTTCGCAAAATGGGACTCAATGAAGATCAGCTGATTCCATCTCATTATGTAATTTATGGATTTAACGGAATAGCCTCAAGACCAAAGGGATAACTTGATTTGGAAGTTTCTGCTGGACCAATAAACATTTTGACAAGATTCAGTGTTGTGGATGCTCCATCCCCATACAATGCAATTATCGGAAGACGATGGGTACACCAGTTAAAAGGTGTAATCTAAACTTATCACCAATACTTGCGGTTCCCAACGCCACAAGGGGAAATGGAAATAAGAGGAGATCAAGACGATGTTAAATTGTGTATCTTAGCAGAAATACGGATGAATGAGGAGCGGGAAGAACAACAGCGAGACAAGAAAAAAGACCGAAAGGAAAAAGTAAAAGAAGAGGAAATAGACCGATACTTAAAACAGAGTACCGGACCAAAAATTACAGATGAAGTAGGGGAAAGCAGCAAAAATCAAGGAAATTCATCAAACCAACAATTTGAAGGACCACCATTATAACAATTAAAAGGAACTCCGACATCTATCGGAGTTCCCAAACCTGTTTTTACTTCTATAGAAGAAACCAAAGTTGTAAATATTGGGCACCACCGAATTTCCCAAGCATGTGCGAACTGGAACGCTAATGAAGGCCGATACGGAACAAAATTGCGTCGCCGTTCCGAAGGCCGAATTCTATGGTAGAGAACGTAATAATTGGGCCATGAGAGACCGCAAGATCAGCAGAAGGGGCCTGCTGATAGAGCTGGGTGGAGAGGCGAGACCAGTTATCAGGTCAGAGAGACGCCTGGTTTGATCAAACTTCTTCGTGATTCTGTGGACGTATTCGCATGGAAAATAGAGGACATGCCAGGTATATACCCAAGTATTGTACACCATGAATTACGGATACGACCCGATGCAATACCATTTCGGCAGCAGATACGCAAGGTCGCTCCAGAATATCACGAGCCTGTGGAAAAATAATTAACAAAACTCTTAAATACAGGATTCATCCGTGAGGTACGATACCCAACATGGATTTCCAACATGGTGATCGTTCCAAAGAAGAACGGTGGAGTAAGAATTTGTATAGACTTCACCAATTTAAACAAGGAATGCCCGAAGGATAGTTATCCACTTCCCAATATCGATCAACTAGTGGATGCCGTGCAAGGCCATGAGGCATTTTCCTTTATGGACGGCCAATCAGGATACAACCAGATTGCGCTTGCAGAGATGGATCAAGAGCATACTGTATTTTTCACCCCGTGGGGGTTGTATTGTTATACCAGGATGCCATTTGGATTACGAAACGCAGGAGCAACATATCAAAACCTGGTTGACGCAATATTCAAGCCATGGATTGGGCGAATTTTAGAAGTTTATGTTGATGATATGCTGGTTAAGAGTAAATTATCTGCAAATCATCTACAAGATCTCACTGAGATATTTGGTGCATTGCGGAAATATAAAATGAAAGTCAATCCAGAAAAATGCATTTTTGGTGTGACATCGGGACGTTTTCTGGGATATTTGGTTACCAAGAATGGGATTGAAGTTGATCCGGCGAAAATTCAAGCAATAACAAACATGCCATCCCCAAAGAGCATTAAAGTTGTACAGAAATTGAATGGATGTTTGGCTGCTCTCAGCAGGTTCATTGCCAGATCTTCCGAAAGATGCAAACCATTTTTCGATATACTTAAAAAGAAAAATAAATTTGATTGGAATGAAAAATGTGATCAAGCTTTCCAAAACATAAAGATGCATTTTGCCACATTGCCAGCGTTGCAGAAGCCAGAACCTGAAGAAATATTGACTTTGTACATTGCGGCAATAGAGGATGCAATAAGTGCAGTGCTGGTGCGTACGAACGAAAAATTAGAGAAACCTGTATATTACATTAGCAAGACTATGAATTCAGCCGAACGAAATTACACCAAAATTGAACAACACATTTTGTCATTAGTTTTTGCTACCCAAAAATTACGTACCTATTTTCTCACACATTACGTGCGTGTCCCGAGCAAAGCACCATTAGAATCAGTATTGAAGAATACCGGGAGAGTTGGAAGGATCGCAAAATGGAATGCACAAATATAGCAATTCAACATTATTTTTGATTTGCAAACTGCACAAAAATCTCAAGTTTTAGATGATTTCCTCGCGGACTTCCCAATTGAAGAAGATTATGAAATCCAAGGTCCGATAGATGAAAAAATTAATTCAATCACAGAGTTTATCATTAAAAATTTTATCATTTTAATTATTTGTTTTCATTGTACATTTATACTAAAGGATTGCCAGGATGTGAGGAAGAGGATCCACAGGATATCTTGAGCTCTGCAAATTCTCAAAGGTGGGAAGTCTTTGTTGATGGGTCCCGAAATAAAGAAGGGGCGGGAATAGGCATTGTATTACTGCACCTATGGGTGAGAGGATGATACACTCATTTCGACTTGAATTTGATGAGCACACAAATAATATAGTAGAATATGAAGCTGTGGTTCATGCTCTCAAACTCATCATTGAGTTAGGAAGCAGCAACGTCCGGCTCACAAGCGATTCACAGTTGATAATTCGACAGGTCGAATTAAGATAACAAATAATCGATGAATATTTAATAGAGTACAAAAATCTTGTGCAAACTCTAGCAAATCGCATTCCAAATATAATTTTTCGACATCTCTCCCGATACAAGAATCGACATGCTGATGCACTAGCATTCATTTCATCAATGATAAGAGATCCCAATGTTACAGCCATAAAAGTCGTACGAATATATGAACCATCCATAAAATTAAGAAAAACTGACAATATAGAAGAAGGTGTAATCGAAGACGTTGATGATCCGGCAATACAAAACACTGCACTTATACCTCAACAAGTAGATGATGACTCAAATGAACAAGATTGGAGGATTCCAATTCATCAATATTTACAACATAAAACATTGCACATCAATTCTAAAGAAGCAAGGAAGATTCAACTGAAATTTGAGAATTACCAGTTGCGGGATGGAATTTTATACCGTAAGTCCTTTTTGGGACCGTTGTTTCGATGCCTGTCACATAAGGAAGGATTACGCATACTCAAAGAAATACATTATGGAGATGCAGGAAATCATAGTGGAAGATGATCTCTCGCGTTGAAAGCTAAAATGCAAGGTTATTATTGGATATCCATGCTCAAGGATTCAGAAAACATGGTACGAAGATGTGAAGGCTGCCAACGTTACTCAAAAATAATTAAAGCACCTGCCACAGAACTTAATTCCGTACTCAGTCCATGGCCGTTTGCAAAATGGGGAGTAGATATTGTAGGTCCGTTGGTTGAGGGAACCAAGAAGAGAAAATATTTAATTGTGGACATAGATTATTTTACTAAGTGGGTAGAAGCCAAAGCATTAGCTCACATCAGGGATTCGGATGTATTCACATTCTTATTCGAAAATATCATTTGTAGATTTGGGATTCCGGCAGCCATAGTTTCTGATAACGGAAAGCAATTTCAAGGAAAAAATATTGATATGTTATTTGAAGCCTTCAATATTCAGAAACATAAGTCCACGCCGTTTTATCCTCAGAGTAACGGACAGGCCGAAGCTACAAATAAAACAATTGCAACAAATTTAAAGAAAACATTGGATGGGCACTACAAACAATGGTGTGAACAACTTCATAACACATTATGGGCATACCGCACCACAAGAAAAGAATCCACTGTAGAATCACCGTTCCTACTCACTTATGCCAACAGAAGTCATTTTACCCACAACTAGAACAGAAGCATGGGAGAAAAATCTAAATTCAGATTTAATGTTACAAAAATTAGATGACTTGGAAGAAAAAAGAGAGGTGGCACTCCAAAAGATGGAGAATTATCAACGAACTTTGGCACGGGACTACCATAAGAAAGTCAAGTTACGAAAATTTGTTCAAGGACAATATGTCTTGCGTCAGATTTCGGAGTACCATCGGGATAAAAATGCAGGAAAGTTCGCACCAAATTGGGATGGTCCGTACACAATACAAGCACCAGCAGGACAAGGATCTTATTATCAGCGGAACATGCATGGTGAAGTTTTGCAACACCCATGGAACACACAATATTTAAAGCTATATTATCCTTGATCAATAATGCAATTACGAAAGTACATTGTGTTCATGTTAGGTAAAGCATAAATAATGCATCTTCTCTTGAAAATCCTTGATTAATAATACATTTGATAATGGGATTTCCTAATACAGAGATGCCTGACATGAAAATATTAATTACTTCAGGAACATCTTATTCTGGAGAACGCTTGCGATTAGCGAAACAATCGTAACTCAAGCAGATAAAAATTTAGGTAAGTAAAAGCCCTTAAAGAATTTCCATAACTGCGAGATTCTTATAAAGAATGGATACCTAATGAGATAATCTATGAATATCATTCTCTTTTTCAGGGTATTATTTGGGACCACCTTGTAGCTTACTCCTGGCCCCGGTATGACTCGTATGTGTGGGTTCCTGAATTACATGTTTGAGGTATAAATACTTCGATACATTGTACTCATAAAACAATTTTATTTCTCAAATAATTACTTATAGATAATATTTACTTTGCAGGGGCAACATTAGCCAAAAAACAACCACAAGATGATTTCAGAATAATGTAACGGACTACAAGTTACATTGAACGAAATAATTGAATATAGTCAAGGAGCGGGAATGTTGTCTCTGGACGGCTGAGGAGGGACTTCTGGAACAGGATCCCGACTATTGAGTATACTGTTGTCATCTTGTGCACGATCTAAGGCAGTGTTGAAAGACATTGCAATTTTTACTTTTGCATCTTGTCTCAACCACATTGTATAAGCACATCCATATTTAATATCTAATTCAAGTTTTTGAATTCTTTGCTGACAATCTTTTACTTGCTCATCCAAGCGGGAGCTCTCATCCTTTTCAGCACTCAATTCTTTTGATAGATCGTCATTCTTCGGTTTTTCATCCATAAGCATGTTTTCGCATACTGCGACTTTACTATACAATACACCAATACGAGACTGAGCATCCCTAGCTCTGGTTGCGAAGAGAGTAATTTCACCTTCTAATGCTTGCACCTTAGCAGAGTGATCTTCCCTTTGTTTATCGAAATTTTTAATTCTCCCATTTGCAATAGCAAGATATTTTTCCGCCTTCTCAGCCCGGGCAGTTGCTTCATTAAGTTTTTGTTCAAGGCCTACCGAACAAAACCAAAATTAAATACTATAAAAAATCTTATGTACAAGAACATATAATCCAAGATTATACCTCCATCAAGGGATTTAAACTTTGCTTCCTTAAGAGCCAAAGTTTCCAGAGCCTGCTGACATTTTGATTCAGCTCTAGTGCGTCTCCAGGTGGCCAAGTCAAGACTATCGGACAGTCTTTTTAATTTTGATCTAAAATCTCCCATTTCCCTATTAATCTCTCTCGCATGATCATTCAACTGAATCATCCTACGCTCCATCCTAAATACAAGTTCGGGATTCCCTTTTCCTTCTGATCCCAAAGCATGTGGTTAACATAAGTCAAAAAAAAATATACCTTGATTCAGAAGATCTCGACTCTGGAAATTTTGTAGTTGTTGTTGGAGATTATTATTTTCTTGTTGGAGTTTTTCATTTTGTTGCTGCAGATTGTTATTTTCCTGCTGTATTTTCCCAGCTTCATTTTTATGTACAGACTCCATCATGATAGCCCGAGCTTTGTAAAATTTTGAATGCAGCAAACAAGCAATCGGAACTATGCTTATGTGAAATTGAAAGTCATGAGTATGGGAAGAAAAGATGAATCGAATCAAAAATTCTAACGAATAGCAATACCTGAGCAAGAGCTTGCTATAGATATGAGTATAGCGGACCCTCTGCAAAAGCTAGAACTTGGTCCAAAGAAGGAGAAGGGTTCATCGGAAATGTCTGTTCAGTGAACTCACTATCATACCAAGCTTCCCTTGCATCTTCCAGAGGAATAGTTCCCAATGAACTTCGCATCCTGGACATGGAACCACTATCGGATTTCCATATCTCTGGACAAGCTGCAGTAGTCAGGAGCCCCTTTGCTAAGAACCACTTGTAGGCTTCGTTCTCATCCCCTAAGAGATTTGACCCTTCCATCATCCTCTTGTCTTTTCCAATTTCTGAGATTACTTCTTACAAGTTTGAAGGCTCTGCAATGGGCACATCAGCATCGGGGAAAGGAAGAACCGTTGACACAATCACGGAAGGTTCATTTGCTTCGCAGATGGCAGCAGGAGTACCCTCTTCGGGATGCGAAATTGGGATTTCTATGGATGAAGTACTAGGAGCGACATTTTCATCATAAACATCTCCTTCTTCAACATTTCCTTCCATAGTTGGATGATTATCGGTTGTCATGATACGCTCTTCGGGAGCGACCATTTCAACCTCAAAGTTGAAGGGGAGTGGAGACAAGGCCAGATAAAAATTTATTGGTGTCGCCTCTAGGGGAGCAGCTTCGGAGCCAGCAGCCGGTTCCGCTAATATGATCTGATTTGTATTAGTAACGGGATGGTCCGCAACAGTATCGGATACTCCCGATGCAATACCGCAAGAAGCTTCAGCGGACTCTCCAGCACCAACATTTGGCTGTCCCGATAAAGCCAAGTCCGCTCCCGATCCAACTCGATCAGATGCTCAAACGGACCATCCCGATATAGACTGATCCGCTATCTCAGCACAAGATCTTGAAATTGAAGTTCCCTCACCCATAATATTTCTGCGTCGGATAAGAGAATTTCTAATCTCACCCTCTTCCCTATCAGAGGAAGTGAGAGAAGCATTTCTTGACCTTTTCGGTTTTTTCTTCTTCTCTGGGGAAGCTATTATCTTACGCTTCCCTTTACCTTCAATTATTTCTTTTTTATCAGTTCTTTGCCTGCCCTCATTAATCTGCACACCGGGCATTGGGCGTGCTGGTGGCGCTTCTTCTCTGGGTTCAGTCAATGGGTCAACCTGCAGCACAAAATTCAAGCTCAATGAGGAAATTTTATTTATTTTTTTAAAAAGAGAGGAGCAGTAGCGAACCTCATAATTAAATTTATAATCACTGAAATTTAATTTCCAGAAAGTAATTGGGGAAACGCTCACGAACATCTTGAATTTCATCCTTGGAGATATAACCAAATACCCAAGGACATTCGATCACTAGTGGTGTCCGGTACCACTTGTAGTCATGATCCATTCGAATTCTTTCTTTTGAGAGAAACTCATCTCTACTTCCCGGAACATACTTAAGCTTCGGATCGTCAACTTCGCGCAACAAAGGGAATCCCGAACTACACTTGCGAAGAGGACTAACGCTCCACTTCACAAAACTCCTTATGGAAACGTTATCCGCATAAGTAGTGTGAAAACTTCCAATTGTATAATGTTGTTGCTCTGAAATATCTGGAATATAACATGTAAGATTAGTTCGTCCTTCGCTCCGGAGGCTGCATTCATCAAGTATCCGCCCCCATTTTCTGTTATATTGGATAACGGACCGGGATAAGCCATGAGGAGCATTGCAGCGGGATGCAAGAACCTCGAATTGATAGGGATGATCCCGCTGATATAAGGGAAGACGAAGCCCAGCCTCTAACGCACCAGCAGAGATCAGTAAGCTATTAAATGAATATTTGAATTTTTCGACCGCTCCCAGGATTATTACATCTTTATCCCCACCATAAAAAGAAACTTTGAATCCTTCAAGATGGTGTTTTGCTTTGAATTCTTCAAGATTCATTGATTTGTAGCTACAACTGGCGTGTGCCCGCTTACTCTTGGGGGCAAGATTAAGCGGTTGTAGAAGGGTCAGATGCAGTATCATGAGTAGGCCGAGTTGAGGCATGTCTAGATGAAGTAGTTCGAGAAGATCTCCTAATTTGTTGATCATCATCGTGGTGAGAATCAACCACATGACCAGTATTTTGAGTTCTTGAAGACATAGTGAAGAGATGTTTTTATCTGTAAAAAGACAGGAAAGAATCAACACACGAAGGAATCAAAAATTTCAAGTTCATAAAAAAGAAGCAACTAGGGAAGAGAAATCATAAACAATCACCATGTCAATCATTTTTGTTTTTATAAAGATTAAATACCAAAACAAATACAGGAAGATCAGAAAGTCACTTACACATAGAAAGAGGAGAAACAATTTCTTGATCGAAAGAAGAGCAAATATGATTGATGCAAAAAATTCCTGAGTCGTTGGAGAATGAGAAAAAGATAATGAGAATACTTGAAAAGTTTAAGGAAGAAAAAGAGTTGCAACTTTAAGAGGAAAAAAACAAAAGTAGGAAAGATTGAATCTTATTTAAGGAAAGGATAAACGAACCGTCAAAAATTGAAAAGGTGTTAATCGAGGCAAAGATTCGTTCTTCTCGAAAAATGTTAACTGACACAAACGTGGTAATAGAAGTTACTGCTAACAGAAAATCCGGAGTAACGTGCAAAAAGAAGAAGCGACAGATATGGAAAAAATAAAGATTAATTATTACTCTTTTACTTTTATCAAGACTTTGGATCAACCGTTAAAAAATTTTGAAAAAAGAAGAAGAAGGGGGCAAGTTGTTAGAGAATAAAAGTCAAGATAACACATGTCCAACAATTAGGGAACGAAGCAGAGATTCATAGAAGAGCGAGAAGCACACAATCAAAGTCTTATAAAAGTTCGAATGGATGACAGATGTGAAAGACTGAAAGTAGCATCGCATGATCGACACGTAAGAACGGGAAAGTAGTACTATTCTGATCAAAGTAAGAGCATTAAATGCGAATGGAACGGGAAAGTAAGAGCATTAAATACCTATAGATCGGGAAAGTGAAAATCCTAACATTAGATGTTTGACTGACACCGAGGATCGGGAAGAGGATGACTCATAGAATACGAGATTGACACCAAGGATCGGGAAGAAGATGACTCATAGAATACGAAAGACACGTGTCAATGATATAAGGTTATGGGCCAAAAGGATGAAAGTATGACAATGTATAAGCAAGAAGTTTCCTGTCAACCGCACGATGATCCTGATCCAAAGATAATCTTAAAATAAATAGAACGTAAGGAAGTAACGGGATAAGAGGTATCGGACCAAAAGAATATAGCGGAACGATATACAATAAATTGACAGACAAGATCCGGAAAACATGATTCATCAAGCATAAAGGATAGACAGAGAGGAAAAAAAGAGGGACCCATTGAACGACCTATAAATAGAGAAGTTCATTCATCAAAGTGGGGGTCGGAAAAAAGGAGAAGAAAAGAAGACTAAGGAAAAATAAGGGAATCAAAAGAAAGTTATTAGGTATGTATTTAGAGAGTAATATGAGATTATTAAGGTGTGAATATATTTATTCCATACTTGTAAAAATCTTGAACTTGATAAGTATAATTCTAATTGAATGTCCAATTTGGTGAATTATTGTTCTTTAATATTTATGATTGATGAGTTCATATGATTTGATTTGAATAGGTTGATGATATAGTGTAGCAAAACATATTGTAAGGATTGAAATCTAGATCTTTTGACAAATCATTGGTTGTTTTTGTTGATGAGAATTTTGGCATAAACAAGTGTAAGGGTTGTTTGTATACTTGTAGAGATACGGTCGTGGAGGTGAACAGTCAACTGTGCTACTTGAATCCTACCACTCAACTATGGACGTTCCGACCGAGAGTCGTCCCTAACATATAAGAGACTTAGAGCAAACAGAAATTAGGGCCTGTTTTTCTTTGTTGTATTTCTTTTTTATACATAAATCAGACAAGAATGGAAAAGTAATAACTCGTAAAAAAATTTAAGAACTTCCAATATATTTATAACAATAAAAATTAAAGTTGTGAATCCATGTAAATCAGACAAATATGGGGAACTAACAACTCATGAAAAGCTTCAAAACTTCCAGTATATTTATACAAATAAAAACTAAATTGTAAATCCAAATAAGAAAATGACCAACAAACGAAAAAACCTAGAAAAACAAAGGATTATTCAAATATAATTACAAGATATATGTAGTCTTTTACATTTTGAAATGCAAAAAACACTACACTAAATTTAGAGTTTAGCAACACACTATTTACGTTACTGAACAGGCTTACAACAACAATTGGCCGTTGCAAAACACCATGTTGCAGTTTTTCGCAACAGATGTAGTGTCGTTGGGAAATTCAGTCAGCAACGGCTCCTCACAACATAAATTAGCAGTTGCGAAATTATAATCTAGCAATAGTCGTTTCTAAATTTTTCATTATGTTGTTAATTTCTGGGCGAGTCTTCGTTGATCTGACAATAGCAACAAATACGTTAACCGTTGCTAAACTTTTGCAACTGCAAACAAAATATGGTCAAGTCTTTGTTGACCTAGTCAAAATCGATTTCCCCCTAATATTTCTTGCAATTACCCAGTTCCCTGCAATTATCCCGAGTCATCCAATTTTGATGAGTAATTTTATAAACCCACATATAAAAATCTAACTACAATGAGTAGTATCAAGATAAAAATCAATTCTAATGATTCAATCTAATAACCAAAACATTCATCAATGGATTTCATTAAAAAAAAAGATTCATCAATAGAAGTGAACTTAAAGTATCAAGTAGGAGATAGAAATGTGTAAAAGTATCACAACTTACTGAGATGATGAAGATGATAAAAGTTTGTAATTCACATACAATGTTCTATGTTGAGATTCATACATAGATGGGTGACCTAATTTATCTGAACTCAAAGTATAATCAAGATGACAACATACTGATATAAAAAAATCCATTGAGTACCAGCAGTAATAAGATTACGTGATCACAGATGTGAACTTTAAAAGTATCACACTAGTAGGCCATGATAGACACACTTTTGTGTCTGATTTATCTCAATTCTTTATTTTGATAGTGCTCGATTATGTATTAATATTATTATTTTTATTGTATTTGTAGGTATTTTTTGAGAAATAAACTTTCGTGGAAAAATTGGCTCGAAAAGTGATGTTTGCGGGGGGGGGGGGGGGGGGGGGGGGGGGGGGGG